>JAZGTJ010001961.1:0-38432 GCA_036877575.1 Botia almorhae
GCAAATCTTTACTGTAACACTACAATACACTAAATCTGTGATGCAGTAAAGCTGTAAGTGTAAATGTAAAATGTAAAAAGTGACAAGTTCTTGTCCCACTGCATGCTTCATGTATGACACAATGACAGTAGTGCAGTGCAGATTGTTTGGTGCTGAATTACTGTCCATTTATACACACCTGTTCTCCCGACGAAATGTTTGAATAATTAAATTTACAGTGGTTCGGCCAACATTTGGCTGCACCCTTCGACCAGCCTCAGCCATTGTGAGGCTGTGATTGACAACATGATCCACAATTGTAGCCCTGATTTAATCGGGAATCCGCCTATGTACTTGGCCTCTTCTTCCTCTTCCCCTGTTTTGTCCCCTTCCCCTTCCTCCCCGCACCCTCACCCCTCTTCCACGAGGCTGACCTTCCATTTTTGTGTCACAGTATTGTAGAAATGGTACACGCTATGTCCTGCTTGGTTCATATATGCTTGTGAAGTGGGGGTTTATGGAATTCATTTCTGAGTAATTGTAGAGAAGTGGCTTATCATTGGTTGCAACTAATGCTTCACACACCCCTTCTCATTAGTGAAAGCTGAGGTTCACCTGAGAAAAATCGTTCAATTTAGAAGACATTTTCAGGAAAAAAAAGATTTAAAATTTTTTATAAAATTTGCTTGACAGATTTTGACAACTAGTTCAACATTTTTGTATGTAATGACTCAAGCAATGAAATGAGGACTATTAGTTTTATATGGAATGACTATTTAGCATTCACAAGTTTAGTTAATTTTGACTGACATAAGCAAATGATAATGTTATAAAACAGCAGAGAGTTGTATAAAAGCAATTGATGCATATCCAAAAGCATTTGCAATTTGTTGGAAGGAATGAGAAACTGCTACTATGATGTGCACAAATGACTAAATGTTGTGGAGGTTGAAGTAAATGTTGTGCAAATGTAAATAGTGTTGTGAGAAATGCACCAAAGCGACTGAGAAAAACTGAAAGTGTATTACAATTATTTTGACTTTGTGTTCTTGTTTATGTTTGTTTTAAATTATGGATTTTTAAATTACATACTTTTTTCAAGAAAGAAAAAAACAGCAGAATTAATATGTGACTTTGCTGTGAGTATGCAGCTCCACTCTTTTCTATAATGCATCTGTTTGGTTCGTTCTGAAGCCCATAAACAGTTCTTGACCTAATAAATCCCTTTCCTCTGGAATTTTTCCTTCACAGCTTCACAGAGGAATCCCATCAGGGCTGCCCTGCTTTTGTTGAGGGACCACCATGAATATAAAAGCAATATGGTCACAGCCTGGCGTGAGGTGGGGTGGGATTGTTTTCAAATGCTTAATTCAGTTTGTCACCTTCATTTTTGGGGCTTTGAGTGCCCTAATTTGTGAGGGGTAATGAGGGGTAATAAAGTCATAGTCCTTCATATTAGTGCCGCGGGGCAGAAGAGAAAGGAGGAGAGGTTGACTGCTCTCCTTTCTCTCCACACATCCATTGCTTCTTCCTTCTGTGAATGCAAGAGAGCCTTGATCTGCTGTTTCTTCTCCTGCATGGCTCGCCTCCATTGTTCCTCTAATTAGATCTCTTTTGTTGGGTTAGTGCCAACGCCATCTGCTCTGCTGTCAGTAGTACAGTGGGTTTAGGTTAGGGGCATTGTGCTGGTAAAACCCTCTTTCCCCTTCTTCCCACAATGGGCTACAAAAGAGTTGACGTGTCCCCGACGTACTCGCATAAGGGCCCTTTCACACTTGATGGAATTAGGAAGAGATTGATGTCTGTGTGTTTGGGGAGTACCATAAGGGCCGAGTGGTGCAACTCATTCGTTTGTTCTAAAGGACTGCGCTGAAATCTTGACTGGTTTCAGGAGAGTGTGTGTGAGGGGTCGAGGAAAGTTATTGTAAGCAGTTAGTCGCTTATGTTAAAGAAAACAACCGTTAGACCCTACGTAGCATATGTCAGTTGTTATCCTGGATAAACTCACGTCAGAATTTCTTTGGAGCTGTCTAAACATCGTTGTCAGAGCTGTCAAAACAGGGTCTCGCTGAGATGAGGAACGTGCTTAAATGAGTCCTGTATGAAAAACCAAGCATTGTATAAGCCCTTTTTTGTATTAGGTCTGCAACTCAGGCTTACAGAGTGTTCCAATAACTATACATGCATCGTCATGAGTATAGCATACAAAAACACTTCTGTAATGTTTAGTGAAAGCTTACAAATATGACATGCTATAAAAAGCACTTACATCTGAATTTTTATTTTACGGTGTACTCATACTGTAAACCACGCCCGCTCACTCTGCACCACGCCCGGGTACACTTTACCCCCAAAGCCTGGTTCATTTGACCAGTCTGATCGCTCCGAACCATGCCTGGCCACCTCTCCTGCTTGGAGGGGTGGGCCAGAGCACAGTTTGATTGGGCTCAGATGCAGTTTGCAAAAAGTGTGATCGCTAACTAACGACCAGGGAACAACTACTTATCATTATGACAACAAACACCTAATACTACTTGTATAGAACATTTTTTAAGTAATTTGATTAATTCAACTATATTTAGGTTCATAACTGGTTTGGTTCTCACCTTGTTAATGAACAGGAATAGGCAGGCTGTTTTTTTAAAAGGTTTGAGGTCTGATAGACCATTTAATTTAATGCTGGTCTAGGAAAGACGCATCCTGAGAGTGCTCTGTTGTGCTCTTGGCCTATAGGTGGCAGTGTGGGCCCGTCCACATTTGCTACTAACATGCAGACCATGCAAAAGGAATTGACCAGCGGTACTGAAGGACGGTGCAATCCAAATCAGTCAAGAATTTTCTGATGCACAATAGAGGGAGAGGAAATAAGCAAGAGTCAAATTGGTCATGTTTGACAATGTATTAGTCAGATCAGAACAATTGCCACATTTCTGAGTAGCTGAGACTAAATATCTAAACTGTGATGCACATCTCAGTTAAGAAATTGTCATCTGAAAGAAACAACATTTGATTCTTGATTAGTTAGATTAATTTTAGGTACATTTATTGTAAAATAGCATAAAAGCTCAATTCAGTTAGATTAGATTTTTGATTCTTGACAAATTAAATGATGAGTTGTTTAATTTCTGTAAAAATACACATTTATGAGCTGGTCTTATTAGGTTCCAAAATGTTCCCATGTTAAAGTTTATAGGTAATGATAGATCGTCACATTAGCCAAACTATTTGATGATTATGTTTGATGATTATTCAGACAGTATTTTGGCTATTTTATGATTATAGGCATTGGTTGATAACTGTCTGTCTATCTCATTAACAGAAGATGAATAATTTCCAGAATACTGCCAGAATGGTGATTGTTTTTTTCCCTGAATGATTTAGTGTATATTGAGGACATTATGCAAACCAACTGTCTTTTTAATAACAGTTTTGTGAGAGTCTCATTTGCTGTTGTTAAATTGCATTATGCATATTGTCATTATATCATTCTTAAGCTGCAGATATCAGTATCAGCCACTGTTAACCCATACTTATTTGTGCAAACTGTGGAACACTGTAAAATGCATAATGTGCAAATCATTGCTGGCACATAACAGACTCTGGTTTGGCCCTTTTCAGCTCAGTCTATCATTTTTATCATTTTCACTCTCCCTGACTTTGTTTTCTCAAAAACAAAACATTCCAAGCGGATGTTATTTTACTCACAGCTCAATGGCATTCCTCTCTCTGCACACACTGCACGCCAACGCTCATTCCAGCCCTGATTTCTCACCTATAAACTGCATAGACACTGTGTGTTAACAACAAACCCACATGAAACTTCACACGTTACTTCAGCTGCAAACGTTTGGCGGAGGATTAGTGATGGTGCTCCAGACTCATGTTGAAGTTCTACTAGTGGGAGAGTCAAACCTGATTAGGTTCAGAGGCTAATCTGAGCCCTGGGATGTTGGTCAGCATATTTACTGGTTTCAGAAATGTACAAAATTATTGGTTACAGCTGTATTAAAATTGTAATGATTTGCCTTTTGTTGTATATTTTTGTTCGATTTAAGAGATAAATTTATATATTCATCTTAATAGAAGTTCTTCACTTGATTTTTAGATTAAATTAAATGTAATTTTAAATAGTTGTGTACATATTGCAGCTTGAATAACATGGAAAATATTTTGAGAATCTGTTTTTCTTAGAAGAATATGGAAAAATTTATATTAATAAATTGAAAAGGAAAGATGTTTTCTGCTTTCACAAGTACCTACATAAACATCCAAATAGACACACACACGCACATGGTCATAAAAATGCATAGACGCATTTAACTGTTTAATCTGTTCTGCACCATGTTCAGAAATAAAGAAAATCCTCATCGTTGCAAACAGTAGAATCTCTTACAGATTTCACTCTTGATTGACTATAGCTTTCGTATTCTCACTCACCCTTCAGGCCTTGGCGGTCCACTGCTCTCAGGGTTAAAATAAACGCTAGCAGTGAACCATATTGCACCCCCTCCTCTAATCTCTCTTTATTCACAGGCGCGTAATTGGTAGTCAATTTGCACTCCCCCTTCACCCATTGTGTTGTGTTTCCCTCTGACAGAGTGCGGAAGATAAATGACCAAACTGTGCCAGAGGGACCGCAGCTCGCCAAACATGGGCAGGCTAAATTCATTACACCCATTTCCTCTTGTCCCGCTCGCCAAAAGAAAATAAGAAAGAGAGAGAAAGAGAGAAGAGGAATTAAGATCAAGAAAAACAGTCAGATGGTCTTTGTAAATGAGGGGAAAAAGAACCAGCAGATGTGAAGACAGTGTTTGTAAATGAGAATGGGTTTGAGAAAGTGAAAAGAGAAAAGCCATTTTAACCATTTATCAAGTTTTACCTTTTTCATATATTGACATCATCTAATGTGTAGAGGTATTTTAGCCCTTATCATAAGATGTGCTGCAATTAAGAAACAAAATTCCTGTTTAGTCTTGTTTTAAAGTGTTTCTCTTCTAACTGAATTAAATTCTAATTATTGAAATGGGAGTGTAAGCACACTGAAAAGTTGGGAAAGGGAACAAATAAAAACACATCACACACTGTTCTGAATTGAGCTTTTATGCTATTTTACAATAAATGTACCTAAAATTAAATGAGGCCTTATTGTAAAAAAAAATTCAGTACCGATAATCCTAAATAAAAAGACCAAAAATTTGTTTTCTTAAAATAATCTATAATAGCATACATTTGCAAGGTTCAGTCAAATCTTGGTGAAAAAAATCCAGTCCCACCCAACACCATTTCCATCTAAATGTCCTGCTTCATTCAGCAGAACATCATATTATGAATGTTTAATGTGTTGTAAATTCTGCTTCCTGTTGTCTTTTAATTAAACTATTTATGCTCTGAAATCATAATAAACACATGATATTAGGTTAGAATAATCTCATGTATGTTGTGTGTTTTAGACATTGTCAGTTTCCCTTTTCTCTGTTGCTATGGCAGATGCTTCTAGTGACCTGCCTTATAGCTCAGGCAAATAGAAAAGATTTATCTCTTTTGTTTTTAATGTGATGTTCTGTTTTATTATATTATTTTGTAGTTCTATCAATACAGTTCTGTTACAACCAACTATTGTTTGTTCTATTTGTCTATCTATTGCTAAAACGTCTGTTCTATCATGTGTTTTGTATGTTCCATCTATCGTCATTCTGTAACTGTAAATACATGAGTAATTAGTGGTTTGCTTTGTTTGTTCAATCTATAAATTGTCATTCTCTGCTTGGGTAAGTAGCGGTATACTTTCAAAGGTATATGTGTTGTAAAAAACAATTGTGTTGTTTACAAAGGCAATGAGTTGTAAAAAATTGGTTCATACTATGTTTTCTTTCTGTCATTGTTGGTTGTTGTTGTCTTTTTATCACAAAATCCCTAAACTAAAGCTTGAGTTCAGTTTTTTTTACGTGTGTGTGTATGCTTGTTTTTTCTGTCTTTGCAGACTGTGCTGTTATAACTCTCATTTCTGCCTTCAAAGCTTTTGGCAGAATAACAGAGCCACAGAAAAGTGTGATTGAGCTGCTGTGGTAATTTATGTATCTTCTCTGGCTCTACGATTCAGCTTTGCACCTGTTGAGCTCCCACAATCAGCTGTCTGTCTGCCAGGCCCACCACAGGTCAGCCCCTGCATAAAAGACAACAGGCGTCAATGCTGCTTTTTACCTTATTCATGGAAGCAGCGAAGAGCGAAGGAGCAGGAACCGCGTTCTTGAGCGAAACAATAAAACTTGCAGGTCAATATGAGATAGATATTTCTTGGGCTTGATTTTAAACCCGTCTCGGATGGTAATGCATACAAGCTGCAGCTTTATTTCAGAATGTTCTTCACCTCCCCTCTAGAAACAGATGACGTGACCCCACTGATGCTTCTTTGGCTCCTACTTAGCAACATGGCTGCAGATGCCACGGTTTGGAAGGCGCTGCAAGTGTTTCACATTAATGCCTTACGATGTGAGATAGAGAGACAAGAAAAATATGATGGAGGTGCAGGATGGTTTTTGTGAGCTCTAATAAAGATGTTATGTGAAAACAT
The DNA here is from genome assembly GCA_036877575.1 of Botia almorhae. Lineage (NCBI taxonomy): Eukaryota > Metazoa > Chordata > Actinopteri > Cypriniformes > Botiidae > Botia > Botia almorhae. The sequence continues at coordinate 6,551 of JAZGTJ010001961.1, forward strand.
CAAGAGACACAAAGTCTCATTTTCCGCCAAGGTGCTGCCCTCCATATGTACAGGAATGAAGAGGCGATCTGGCCGTAACCGGGCCTGTCTGCTACGCCACTTCCAGCTAACAGGCACAACCTTAGCGCACGTTTGAAGTCAGGGCCAAGAAGTGTCCGGGCCCTTAACGACCAGCAATTTATTACAACACCATCCTGCTGAGAGCAAAAGGTCAGGGGTCACCCGCTAAACCCTATAAAACCTCTCTCTCCCTTTCTTCTTTCTCTTTTCTTGTTCTCCATTCACTTTTTTTAAACCATTTTCTTTCCCCCTTGGCTTTCTTTTTTGCCATCCATGTCTTTAGCACCTGTTTAGCACTTTGGTCTATTTATGAGGTTAATCAGGTTGTTTTTAAGTGTTTCATGGCTGCAGTTCAAGGTGCAAATGAGGGTTGACTGCAGTGCACAGTGTACAGCCTGCTGTCCGGTGCATTCCAATACATCTTCCTACAGCTGTCACAATTCAGGTGTTTATTGTAATATAATACGTTTTTAATGCAAAACACACAATTCCACATTTTAGCTGCTTAAAATGGTTGTTTACAGTAAGGGTGAATGGAAAACCTTTTTATGACCTTTTTATGTTTTGTGATTAACCTCACAATTCACTATCAATATTGTAGCACTAAGAATCAATACATTATTTAATTTTATACCAATATTTTTGTGGAAACAGACTGTCTGATGTGTAATGTGAAGCTACTGTTTTATATCAGTAATCAGTTATTACAGTTTGGTACTGTAAGGGTTTTTTGTGGTATAGGTTATTCCCTCCAACAAATGTGTTTATTCTACACTATTTTTAGGAGATTACAATAGAAGAAACAAGACTATTAAAAGTCTGCAATGCACTGTGCTTCAGTTTTTTAATTGCAATACTCTCTCATTGTAAGTGATAAATCTCTTATTGAAAGTTACTGCATTCATTGTTGGTACAGGAGAAATGTGAGTTTCACATTTTCTCTATCAGTGTTTCTCAGCTGTTTTAATTGTGTATTGTCTTGTTCTGTTTCTGTTGTTAAAAAGTGGTTAATTTTCTGTGCTGTTCAATGTTGATTACAATGTGGTAATTTTACAGAAAAATGAAATGTGGTAAATGTTTTTGGTGCCAAGATTTTTCCTGAATCCTCTGACACAGCTGGCTGTTGCTGCAGCATGTGAGAGATTCTGGGTAAAGGCCAGCAAATAATTTCAGCACATTGTGGACGGTCAAATTTGGCCCACACATACTCCAAATGTGGAAAGCTGGGGGGGTTCCCTTCCGACAAACCAAACTAATGTTACTAGCACTGGCTCAGCTTGGGCAGAACAGTGCACTAATTCTCAGCTTTTGTCATAAAAATGTGCAAGTATCTTCTGTACATGTTAATTCAATGTGAAAACAGGAAATGTAAGGCAGATATGTCCATCTTTGAGATTTACTGCATAGCTGAAAAACAACCTTTTGGGAAAAGGGGGAAAAGATTGAAGAAACCAGAGAGAAAGAGAGACTAGAAAGAGTGAAGGAGAGGGTTCAAAGACGAGCTGTACTTGGCTAAAGGAAATCAATAAAATTTGACCTTCTCTAGATTTCCTAGTTGTGGGAAATCGTTTTTGAGAATCATTTTGAGAGCTTTGAGAGTCTATCTGATTGCTTGGACTTCTTTTGAACTTATATTCATCCAGTAATACCCTTGTTGTATTTTACTTGTACAAGATATTATTTATGTATAATATTTTCTCTATTATATTGCTTTGTTCGAACTTCATGATCACACCAACAGCAACATTTACTCAACCAGTGGAGTGGAGTGGCTCAGAGTTTGGGCAGGACGACTACTGTTTTTCGGACCAAAAAAAAAGCTGGGATAGTGCTTGACGAAACTATCTGAAAATAGCACATATTGTTGTGTTTCTGTTTGATGATTCTAGTGACACAGAAATGACGAACAGTGTGTTAGTTTGGGATCTAGGGCCAAACAGACAAACAGAACTTATAAGCGAGCGATGCTCACACTGTCAAAAAAAATGTAAATGAAAACCTTCACATAAATATAGACCAAGCTTAGTTGTAATCGTTGACAACAACGGAGGATAGCGTTTGTCTGTATGATAAATGGTGGCATTCACATCAAAGAGAGTGTCATTATTATCCTGCCAGTTCAAATACCATACAGAGTCAGTCAGAGATCTATGTTTGTCCAGGGAGGGTGGCTCTCCCTTTCAGGAAATACCTGTGAAATTCACCTGTTGCCTGTTACAAACCAATACAGTCAGTTAGAAAGAGTGTGTGTGTGTGTGTATTTGTTTGTATGTTTGTGTTTTTCTGTGCACTTGCTTGTGTGATACTGTAACTGTGACAGTGTTTTATAAAATGTAACCAGTGTTGTTCATTTTGGGTGTGACTGGCCCTGTGTTTGAGTTTTCGGGACACTGGCCCTTGTGATTTAATGTTAAACAAAAAGCTGGACTGTACTGACTGTTGACTAAAGCTGGCATGATCTATAATGTATATCACTGCAAACACGCAGTATTGAATCTGTCCACCTGCTGCGTCCACATCACAGAATCACTGGTAATATTGGCAAGCGGGTGGGTGTGTAATGGGAGTGGGGTATATGTCAAAATCTAGTGTTTCTCAATGCTAATAACCAACCATTTTCTTAGAAAAAGAGTGAATATCAGCAAGACCCAGGTCAGTCATCTGACCCAGGTCAGTCATCTGCCTCTGTTTATCACAGAAGAAATTTACCTTTATGTTCATTTAACAGATGCATTTATAATTTAACAGGTGCTTCTATACATGCTGACTTCATAATACTGACCTGTTTTGAAAACACAAATTTTATAGTATTACTTCAGTGTTGTAGCTTTTCACTAGAGGTTTTCTAGAGGCAGATATCTCCATCACAGCATCAACATCAGAGTTTTGACCCAAACAACACTGTCAGCATCTAATCTGTATCTCCTCTGCTTGGTTGTCATAAATCATGGAAATTGATAATGCTGTCACATCCCAAATTCCGCTGCCCAGAGCTTGACCGCATTGTGTGTGACTATCCACGGTCAAGCCTGCTTAAGAGCTCCGCAGCTAGTGACCGTGGCGAGGGGCCAACCCCTCAGGACAAATCTCCAGGGTCAACAGGCTGGAGAGCGTGGAAAATGGAAGAAGATCGCTCACGTCGTCAGCAGGCGATGAAGATGTGCAGTTTCACATACCAGAGCCAAAGGCATCTCCCTGCTCTCTCTCTCTCTCTCTCTCTCTCCCTCCCTCTTTCCACTTGGCCTCTTCGTTTCATTGTCGCCCGGCGACATCCATCTTAATCAGGTGCTGACGACATCATCTTTGAGCTCAACAGATTCCGAGACTCCATGGAGACCAAGCCATCTTTTTTCTCAGCATTCTTGTGGTAAGAGCTTTTTGATGACCACATATTTCAGTTATTCTAGAGTATCTGGAAAAGATAGCAGGAGAACATTGGGAGATGAGGTAATGTTTGCTTTATGTTTTGTGTGCGTGTTTACTCAAAATTACAAGGTAAAACTTGAAAACGAATTAATGGTGAAAACAAGAACAAGGACACGCATATGGCTGTTGTGTCTGTAGCATAGCACTGTTTTCCTTCACTGTTCTGTTTCTAATGGCTTCTGCAGATTGTTGTTCTGTTTTATTGTCAATATAAATCTCTTGTAACAAGCTAAAAACACTCATAAATCTCATGCCGGCATCACATTGCAGGATGTGTTAAGGGTCAGCGTTTCCATGGAGATGTGTCAGCCCTTCCCTCAGTCCAAGTGGATATTGTAAAAGGAGCCTCTGTTTGTGGCAATGCCTGTTAGACTGGAATAAACACAGCTTAAAGACACCAGCGATAATCAATTGGACTTTACGTAGGATTCTACATTATGCAAAGCATCTGCTTTTGATACTAAGATTAAGTTTCCACAGTGTTTCAAAGTTAACCCAATAAAAAGCCCAGAAAGCGTAAAGGGTCTTGTTAAAAGCACCTGGCTCTCTCTGTCTTACTTGTCCACTGTTAGCAACAGACTGTGAAGGAACCAGATGCAACCAGCTCACACACGAGAGAAACGAGATCTGCCCGAATCTGTGGCCTACGCTAAAAAATGTTTAGCAGAAATTTAATAACGGTTCGAAAGCTAATTAGTCTTAAGAATGAGTCTGGAACATCTGTCTGAGCATTCCTTGCTGAATGACTTGGCAACCATCAAGCCATGAGGAAAATGATTGCTTTTGTTCAACTGCTTTTCATATTCATTTCAGAATCTTATCCAGAACCGCGGAACTGACAAAGTCTTATCTTTCTTTAAGCTATTTTTTGTGCGTGTGCTGAAGAATGATAAATTATTATAATGCACGCCAGGAACTTCTGGGAGTTCTAGTGATGTTGGCTGTGGCGGAAACATTGTTGTTATTTTTTTCCCCCTCTTTGTAATTTCTCCTCCCAGGAAGAATACTGGAGCTCTCAGCTGAAGCATTGGGTCCTATAGATGTCAGGTAGCCAAGAGCAGACTCATACTTTACTCTGTGCTATGTGGTGGTCAGTCTCCTTAAGACTGTCATTAAAACGTCTGTGATGATTAAAGGGACACTTCATTGGAGGCTTTTTTGTCGTTAACTTGTTTTACTTGGGTTACCTCAGCACAAAGAAAGCTAGATAATGCTCACAAAAACACACCATGTGTCTGTAACTTGACCGCAGACCTTTTAGATTACGATATCAGGTGTTGTATGGATACTTTGTTTTCTTACAACTACATGGAGAGATGTACTTATTTCTGTATTTTTCTTTTAATACTTTATAAAGAGGGTGGGGTTTTCTTTTTCTCTGAAGAACAGAAAGCATTTTCTATTAAATATAGAAAGCAGAAGAACTGAAAAGATGTGTAATAACAGGAAGTGATCCTGCAATAAATTAGCTTGACCCCAAAGTGAAGACTTTATATTATTCATAAAATCTCAGGCTTGCTATTCATACCCCAGCATGTGTGTGTGTGTGTGTGTGTGTGTGCGTGTTTAGTCAGATTTTACAGCATTTTAAAATTTCACCCTGTCTCAAACTTTTAAGCTGTTAAATTTGTTCTTTTGTGTGCGCATAATAGCACTGTCCAACCGGTGCTTTTCTTTTTACATGATATAACTCATTACGCTTGCATTAAAAAGAAAACGCAGCAGTGTGGGCTGGTCGGAAAAAAATCAACACTTGTATAAATTTGTCAGTCAAAGTTTCAGGCGGATCATCTGACCATTTGTGTAGGCCTGGACTGGAGTGTGTTCTTGATAAAGGCATCAGGGCTTGACAAGAACCATATGCTGGCCCTCTGAATCAATGAACCGTTAAGTTTAATGGAGAACCTCAGGGTGACCCAGGCCACATCCAGGTGAAGTTCTTCATATAATGATATATACGGAGGGCCTGTGAGTGTGTCTCTCTTTCTGAATGATCCATCTTTCTCTGTGCCATTTACGATAACAGCTAAAGTGGACTGTTGAAAAAAAAAATAGGTGCAGTTTATTGACAGCATCTGTTTGATATGGGAAAGTGTCACTTAAAAATGTTCATTTGTTATTCGTGACAGTCATATTGTAATAATGTCATGCAAGTTTCAGAGGTCACATTACGTTCAGCTTATCTGATGTGCTGGCCCAGAGGAAAATGTTATTTTTTAGAAGTTGCTTTTTCATAGCTCAAGAGATCTGATGGAGATCTCGATCGTGTTTATTTAAGTATAAACTTTCAAATGTTTCTCCTAAAATTGCTTAAGAAAAATAAAAATAGAAACAAATAAGACAATTGGTAAAATACATCAGAGCATGGAGCTGTAGAATTATTGTAAATTGTGATAATTGTAATTGATAATAAGATTGTAAATTTGATGTGGGTTTGAGTTCATACTTAAATCATCAATAATCTTGACTTTTAATTGCAGACTTGGTAAATCTGAACTCAGTTTGTGACATTGTTTAGATCTCTTCTGAAGCTCTAATGGAGACATTTGTGAGATTTCTGGGTATTTTCCCCAGGAGAAATATCTGAGACATAAAAGACATAAGCTAATGTTTTAATTTGCTCTCCATTTAATAAAAAAATGGAATAAAAAAACTTATATATTAAACATATCTCTTCTGTGATTTTTCTTCATATGGGAGTGCTTAGTCCACACAGGTGGTTCTGGATTCTTGCTGGAATGTATCTAGCATTGGTTGTGAAATAAATAATGCAGATGTAGAACTCTGAGCATATTTGCTTCTATTCTCCTACTCCCATCTACTGGAGAAGAGTGCCAAGATCTTCAAGGAACCGAGTCCTGAACACTGAGCTATTCGTGCCACAACTTCCTGCCATCATGGAAGATTTCCCCTAACACGAGCAAGTGATAAATGCTGCAACATGAACTCGTGCACTGCAGATGAAAGATCATCTCTCCCCAAACATGATCTTAGGAGCAATCAGAATGATTGAGCAATGACTTTCCTTTCTGAGATGGCCAACTTTTTGGCCTGTTTGAGATATGATTGATCCAAAGCCAAATGTGAAGTACATGATTGTGTAGCACACAAAAAAACAACTGGCAGTGATTACTGTACGTTTAGAAGTATCACCGCGTAAGACGGCTGTCCAGTCACTGGGCTTGCTAACTTGAAGGCCCGAGGTGGGACACGTTTCTCTTTTAGCACCTGATCTGTTTTACAGCAGGGTCGCCTTATTGGAAATGCAGGATATAGATGGTGTTTTCTAGGCCTCTACAGGTTTGAGAAACACTAAACAGAATCAGAACCCTAGGTTAAAAAACTTCTTTGATCTTCTCATCTTTCTTGACTTGCAGCATTCTGATGTTTAGTTAATATTAAAGGAAATGTGACACCTTTAAGAGAATGATTGTTATGTGATGTGAGTGAACAAATGGTCTTGTGCTTTGAAGGACTGTGGGGCACATTATTGTTTTTTTTATTTCAAGAGCAGTGGCCTACTTTACACTTTTAAGGAAAGTGGTTATGTTTGTGTGTTGTTTTATTTAAATTTAATACGGTGTGTGTAGCAAAACATTGTTTACAGCTTTTCATAGTGCCTTAAAACCCCATCCAGTGAGCAAACCAAAGGTGATTGTGGTAAGCACAGATTTGTGGCAAGATACTCAAGTAGATGAAGCAGAAACCTGGTAAGGGACCAGCACTGAGCTGAGTGAGGTTGCTCCTCTTTAACCTGACACTCATTCTGACACTTATTCTGTATTTTTTTTTATATTTTAAAATAATAGTAGACTCATCAAAACTATTAATTTACACAATGGAACTATCGTGGGGAATTATATTGTGACTTACAATTCAGAAATACTCAAAACTGTCATATTTCAGCGTCTTTAAAGTAGCCATCCTTCACCTGGAAAATGCACAAATGTGCTCTTGGCATTTTGTCACCCAGCTTCTTGAAGTCCCACCTTAAGATGCTTTTAAAATAGTATTGAAGGAGTTTCCATCTATTTTGGGCTCTTATTGGCTCTTATTAGCTTTATCATCATTATTTGGTCACCCATTTCTCAAAAACGAAATACATTTTAGATTTGTACTGAAAGATACTAATATGTTGAGACAAGTTGGAAAAACTGTAAAAAGAAAAAAGAGAAAAAGAGACACATGCTCAACATGTTCTTCAGGGCCATAGCGACACCTTACAAAACCAAACCAAGCTGAAGTTTTCAAGATTTTGTTAGTGTCTTACATCTTAATACATCTGTCTGGTCCTGTCAGGCTATATGTGACAAGGCAGATCTTTCAGACAGTGAAGTGCAATAATGTTCAGTAATTTCTCACAACCTCCTCTAATCTTAGCTAATAAAATTGTCCAAACACCATGTTTGGAGAAGACTCAGGAAATCAGTGCTCAGTAAATGCAGCAGTGATCCCCAGCCACACATCGATCAGCTAATGTAGTTATTGCATGTACAGAGAAAAGACAATGTTTCGCTGTTTCATTGGTTTTTCCTCTGAAGGCGTCTCGGTAAATAAATTAGCCACCCCATATCACACCATTTATCTGTTCTGTGTGATGGATTTACGTGTTTTAAGGAAGAATGTTTTGACTGCTGATAGGAGTGACATGGAAATCTGCTGAAAATGACAGTGTTGTGTTTTTTAACATATATAAATAAACCATGTGACATATTGAGCAGAAGTTGACTTGCTTTGATATGATTTACAAATATTTAAGAAAAGTTTTAGGTTTTTTCCCCTCTATAAGCAGTTAGGACTGTATGATTGCAACAAATAATAATTAGTGGTACTTGTGAAGCAAAGCATCACTATTACACTCTGGCATACTTTTTTTGTTACATAATTCATCCTGCATGGTCTGTCATAGACCCATGAATAAGGGGTCAAATCAACAGGCTTATTAAGGAGAGGTGTGCTATGACTTTTATAAGCGTGTTTACTTTGCGTGTACGTGTTTATAAGGCAAAAAATTCCATAGATTGAACAATGGGCAGATATTTGCTGATTGATTGCTCTGCATCAGAATGTTGTAGAGACTTGGGGGTGGGCTCATATCACTTGGCTTAGCAAGCAACAATAAATGAAAGTTTCAACTTTATAGCCATGCTTTAACAACCAGTTACAGGACCCTAGCAACCATCCTATTGCCTTCTATTGAAAAAGGTGAGAGGCATCAGAACATCATAGACACAAGTGGGTGGCGTCTTTTGACTGGCAAGTAGTCTTTACTTATCACCATGGAAACTGTCCAGCCATGCCCTAGCAAGCATTTAGAGCACGGTAACAACCAACATATATTAGCTACATCTCAGCACCAGAACATTATAAAGACATTTGTTGACATTTGCTTGTTGTCTATTGGTCTAACCCTGTTAACTGTCTAGCTACACCCTAGCAACCGTTTATGGTACCCTAGAAACCATATAATGAAATGAATAAGCCATATCTCAGCATTATAACATTGCAGTGACATTTGGGTGGGCTTATTTGACTAGGGCTGTCAGTGGGCTTTAGATATTGCCCTGAAAACGTTCTAGTCACACCCTAGCAACCATTTAGAGCACTCTAGCAGCCTCATAACATCACACATAAGCCATATTTTAGTATATCTTTTTTAGTATATCTTTTAATATCATTTTAAATCATGTTTACATCATGTTAAATCATACTAGAATCATGCTAAGTCATGCTAATATGTTAAAACATTGATAACATTGTTGTTATCATATTAATAACATTGTTGAAATATTTTTGTTTTTGGTGACTGCATGGTAAAAGGTCAGTCAATGTAAGGTTGTTATACGAGAGGGAGACGTACAGCCGCTCTACACATGGGCTTTTATGCTGTGTGCTTAGATGTTGTTCAGACATTTTGGATTGATTTTTGAAGATATCATAAAATAAAACATAATTTGTACTCCTGTCAGGAAGCGCTTTGATTCTGAGTGCCTGCCCATGGGATCGGCTATATATTTATGTCTGATTGCTGCAACACAGTACGAAGGCAAAAGCCCCATGACATCATCAGGGTGTGACAGGAAATCATTCTGACATCATTGGGGGCCACTGGAAGTCACTTTGTTCTTTTACCTGTTCCTCTGACATCCCGCAGCACCAATTAGGGTCAGAAAGATCTATGTGAAAGAGATTTAGGATGCCTTTTTTTAGTGTACAACTTTTAACGTTTTTAAATTTGTTAGCGTTTATGTTGCTCACTTTTGCTTAGGATTTGAACATCATCCAAAAAGATTTTGGCATGCAGATATAGCAAACCTGCCACGCTGGACTGCTCAGGCTACGATGGATGCCTCTAACACATGGGTCTCTTGCATATCTCTGCACGTCGTGTTCAATTCAGATATGTATGTATTATTTTACTCCGTTAACAGTAAACCTGGTCAACCCACCCCCAAATTTGGTTCTGATGAAACCTTCCCATGAAAGCAATACCATTTGCCATCCGGCCAATCAGCATCTGCGTGTGCCACAGAAGTGTGAGCATGTGTTCTCACTGTAAATAGATCAATAAACTGTTTGCATTCCATTGGGGGGTGGGGGGAATGTTGAGATGGCATGGATTCTATTGTGCTTTGAGAGATTGGCCAAACCGACCCACACCATGAAATTTCATGGCGTGAGAATGGGCTCATTTTAGCTTTGGGGTGGGGATGTAAGCAGGGGTAGAAGGTGGTTCTGTGTGGCATGGGGTCATCTTGCCACAGTGATGGTTTGATGGGCCCCAGGCAATAAAAGAAATTTCGTCTGTACCTCCCAGCTAAACTTCCTGTGATATGTGAGGAACACAGAGAGCATAACATTCCACAGGAACCACTATCAAAGGCTTGGTCCCTCTGTAATGACATCAGAACCCTCTGATGTAAACAGGCATGACGGTTCTCTGGAGAGCTGCATGGTTTCACAGAGCATAAGTAAATCGTACACAATTACAGTACCAACAGCTAGTCAGGCAGGCGGCGAGAGATTGCTCACAATGACTGCCACTTCGGCCTTCCCCTTGAAATAACATAGTTACACAAAGCCTTTGTGTGTCATTCTACCAAGGATACTAGAAGTTGTAAGAGTGACAACAGAATTTGTTGTGTGCCATGCAGCATGAAATATTTATAACTTAAACTGGGAATGAGAACTGTAAAGGGTACAGGCAAAAGTATTGTATGTAGCTAGTGTTATTGGAGATGTTATAATTTCTTTTACTTTTTATACTAAAATATAGTGCTTAAGGCATATTTAAGGTTTTTTTTTATAATTGTATTATTTTAAACTGTTCACAGCTTAAAACAAATGGTCTGTTTTCTGTCTTTGTTAGGGCTTATGTTGAGGTAAAAGCTTGTTTTTACATAGAATAAGTCCTGATAAGTAGTTTTAACATTAATGTTAAAATTAATAAGTAATAAAAATGTTTAAATTAAAAAGTAATAAAACCAATTTGTTTGGTGGTTGGAATGTTACTTCAACAGATACACAGTTAAAGGTGTGTGTGTTTTTTTTTTGGTGTCATGTATTGTGCAGAGATCATACATCAGACAAAATCTAAATCTCTGTAATCATCTTCCTCTGTGCAGACAGATATTACCTCAGCGTTTCCTCTGAAGATGTTTCAAAAAGATGCATCTTTTTCCATGGTTCTCAACATGAAACCAAAACCAGAAAGTATTTGGGTCTAAGCTTAAGAAACAAAAAAGAGACTCTGTGTTTCTTAAGTTGATGACAGACACAGAGCCTCGATTTTACTTGATTAACTGGAGCATGAGACTGTGTGATACATTATTTCACAGAGAAAAAAGGATCTTTCTCTCTCTCTCTCTGCTGAACTCTCTGAGACTCACGGCCATTAGTTAAACATTCAGACCTTCTGAGTCACGGGTCAGCAGTGCCACAACAACTGTATTTCCCCAATCTGAGTTCATTACCAAAAAAAGCTGCATTTTTTGGAAATTCATAAATCATTTTCAGTGATATCAAAAGAACACAATGTCCTCATTGAATGTAATCTGTTGCATTGATACAAACTCCTTACCTTTCATTATAGATAAATTGTATTGGGGAGTCGGTTGGGCTGATTTTCTTTTCCGCACAACAGAGCTAAACGTAAACAGTAATTTCACAAGAGTAAATAAATAACTGCTTGTTTCAATAATTTTCTTTACTTTAAGGGTAATATTTTATGTATTTGAGGTCTGAGATGTGGGAACGGTGAAGAGAGAGGGCAGTTTAAAGTTTAGCTTAGCATTTCAATCTAATTAGCCAACATTGTCTTAAATAGCCTGTGCATAGATTTGTCCAAATATATTAAATCTTGATTTTAATAAAATATTGCAATAATATGTTAAAACAAAATGGTTCATACAAGAACCCCAGCCCCACCGGAATGCGAATGAACCAAGGAGGACAACATCCTAATACCACCCCCGGTTCTCACTTTTTTAACGGCTTTCCTGTTTGCATTCCTGCTGTTGTTTTGGCACAATCATTTTTAGGTTTCACAACTATGGATATATCTAACCACTCTGATGCTTACTGATTCAATTAAAATAAGTTTTTTAATTTAATTAAGGACTCTTTTAGGCACAACTCCAGGCATCTTTGTAGCAGTGGTAAAATTACTGTAGCTTTAATTAAATTCATTTATTTTAAATTTGTATGGCTACAATGGCTGTTTGGTTGAAATAATGGTTTCTCTGCTCAGAAATTGCTTTAAAATGTTATTTTCTTCCTTTCAGTCAAAAGGATATTAAGACATATTAAATATCATCAAAGAGCTGAAAAATATCAAGATCATTGTTTTTAGCTATATCACGCAGCTCTGATTCCAAGCATGTGTCTTTTCCATCAGGACCCAGGCCTGTGGAATAGTCTTTTTCCTTGCATGCAAAAGTCTTTATTAATTCTAAGACACAACTCTTGATATATGTCTCTTTGGAATATAAATTCTCATTAAATACTCCCAGATCAATGAAAACATGTCTCTGTTGGGCTCTGAGCATAAGAAACTGAAATGGAACACCATGTTTCTGTGGTATGTGTTTCTTGACAAATGGAGAACTGTAGTTTATTAGTCTGTTCTATCAGGTCCGATTGAAAACTGCATTACTGCAGTTTATTCACATTAATTGTAGCCATATGTTAATATTCTACTTCCTTTTACAGAAAGTTTTGATTCTCATCTTTAACAAAACATCTTGAGTTTTTATCAAGGCGATAGTTTAGTTTTAAATTTATTTTTGTAAACACTGTTTATGGTCTATCTATCTTTATGGTCTATGGCCTATATTTGCACTTTTGCAAGGGAAAGGGAATGAAAGTTCTAGAAGAAATTTTGCTTATTATGTTATTGTTTGAGAAATTATTATTATTTCCTGTCTAGGTGGAACTGGTCTTGGATCTGAATCTGGGCAGCAGTGCAGGTCAAGGCGAGAAGTTCCTGTGATACATTAGAAGAACCATTTTTCTGTGGATCCACTGCATGTTTGTTCTAAGGTTGTTCTATGGTTCTTTGATTCTTCAGAATATCATATATGTACTGGTGCTTTAAAAAATACAGAAGGGCTTTACTTTGATATTTAGAACCAGCTTAGTTATGTGAAATAACAATAGTGACACCTTTAAAATTTTGGAAGAACCATATGGTCAAATGAAGAACCTGCATTTCTTGATAAGATTTTTTTTAACTGGAAGTGCTGCAAAGAACCATTGAAGAACCTTTACTTTTAAGAGTTGAAAGCATTCTTGAACATTTTAAACCATTCTACAACATCTCACCTTCTCACTGTCTAACTTACAGGAGGAAATGGGTCACTTTTGGCTTATAGGATTAACTCATCTGGCAGAAGGAAGCAAGATATTCCAACAAAATCCAGGCTGTACGTCCTGTATGCGTCCAAGCAAGTAGGAACAGAAATCCCTGCTGATGGATGGCTGGTATGGAGCCAGCGTTCCGGATGGGAATGGCTGCCCAGTGCTGGGATGCTCTCCCAAATCCCCCTGTAAAACGCTCGCAGCTGCCATGTCCGTCACCTGAGCATTCCCAGTTTTTCATCGAACAAACAGCAATCAGGCCTTCAGCGTCTGACCTGACAAATTGATTTGGAATCCCATCTGACGATCCGTTCCTGCCTCACATTCCCTCTGCGGTCAGCATTGAGCCAAGTGGGGCAGAGATAAAAACAACGGCCTTTGGAATCGTTGCAGCTCATCAGGTAAAATGGTCAAAGGTAGATTTGGAAAATAAATAACTACAAGTGGAACAAGGACCACAAATATTCCTGCTTTAATTTTCTGCTTTAAAACTTTTATTTTTAGTCTTTTCTTTAAATGCTTTTTTCAAGTTAAAAGTTGTTTCAAATTACATTTAAAATAATAATGTTGCTCAGAAAAATTACAGAGCAACATTTATAGGCCTATTTACACTTTTCACTTCATGCTTCTTGACCAGAAGAATTGCTGTCTGATTGGGTATATTACTCTTGACCACATGTAAAACCACTGCAAAACTAATGTAATCTAGGCTACTGTTCCCATGCTATATGCATGCTACACTTCTGTATGCTGATGTAGATTCATTAACAAAGAGTAAAATTGTAAAGTTTATGTGTGTGGATTGAATACCCAGAGACATCTTCAGATTCTAAAAACATATGAAGTGAGCATTCAATAAAAGCAAAAGGACCAACCAAAACTTTTCCTTTGCCAGCCAATCCATCTTAAAGCCCAACGTAACTGCAGGAGGGAAGAGACTGACAGAAACAGAGAGAGTGAAAGAAATAGCTCAATGTAATTCAATAAGAAACAGTACTTGATACGCATTTGCGAGACGTTGTACTGTCAGGAGGATATACCATCACTGAGGGACTTCAGCTGATGAGCACATATCACATTTAGCTTCTGAATGCTCTCTCTCTTTCTCTTTTCTATTCAGGAAACAATCTGATGTCGTTCCTGACTTGCTAAATGATGATGTCTTAATCTTCACACAGCTGTCATGCCAAATCCACTGCAGTACTCTGTACAGATAGAAAATGGTGAAGTCTTTCAGTCAACCAAATTTTTAATGCATTTTTAATACTCATCCCTCTCTATGCGGAACCAAGGCCAATAGATCCTAGGATGCATACTTAAGCTTTACTTACAAACACACACTTGCATTTAATTTGGTTTATTGGCTTGGTAGGTGGCTCAACTCCAAGCATAACATGTTTCTACTCGTTTTGGAGACTGGGGAAATGTGAGACGAAGTTAAACATAAAAAGTAAGAACTAGTCTGGTCTCCACACCCTGCTGTACCACAGAGCGTCTGTGTCTTTTACGGATTAGGGTGGAAAGAGGGTGGGAGGCCCGGCTTGATCGGTACCCTGGCTATGTTATTTCACCTGAGTCATTTCACTTGTCTTTCTGGTTCAGCTCTGTGCATGAAAGTTGAGCCAGGAATAAAACTGCAAGCTTTTGTTTATGCCCACAGCATTGTAGACCTGTGGACATTTTAATGAATATGTTTTGCGACATTTCTATATAGGAGGGGTTGATAGTGTTGGTGGTTCTTACTGTAAGTAAAACTGTCATCCATACTTGCCTTACTGTTACCACATGGACACATTTAGCTGTCACATCTATACAATGCCAGGGTGTTTTCAGTGGTTTCCAGGGTGTTGCTAGAGGGATCTGAGTGATTTTGTGCATGTTTTGCTGTGCAGTTACCACAGTGTTACCCACAAGTTCATGTACAGTAATAGAACAGTAATATTGATGCTTGCCTTAAAATCAGACTCTTAAATCACTCACTCAAACATGCACACTCACTGCCTGCAAGGTCATGTACATTAAAACTTAAGTTCTGACCATATTCACTCACACACTCACAAACCCACATGCTGTGTTTGCTTGTCATGTGCTGCTTGTATGTTGGAGCTATAAGCTCTTTGTCCTTGTCTCTTTTCCTGGCACCTTATTAACACTGTTATATCTCTCAGAAGTTTAAACTGCCCTGTGCGGGTAAGCTGGCACACAGCCACACCAAAATTTAAGTATAACCATCCAGGTCTGTCTTCAGCTCAAGTGTTAAAAACCTGAGCCTGTTGCGGGTGGAGGTCACAGCAGGTGGACACAACGAGCTCTCTGATATTCCAGCTGTTTGGCCCGCTGTTCTGTGTCCTCTGATTATGTGGACGATTATGTATCCCCTACAGTTTACGAGGTGTGTTATTAGATCGCTGCCATAGCAGAAAATGTGTTGTATAGAGCAGTGCATGATGGGAGATCTGAGGAATGTTAGTGGTGTTTATTTAATGCTTTGTGTTATTTCCTGAATTGAAAAAATAATGACTATGTCCTGCCATTGTTTGTTGAAGTAGCCTAAAATATCAACATCTGGCTTGATCATGTTTGGGAACAGAGAAGTGTTTTAACTGTACCACAGAATGTACTGTCATTAGACAGTCAACCTACGTATGGCATATGAAAGCCTGAAACGTACACAAGCACAAGAATGGCTTAAGCTAAGGGTAATTTTGAGTGTTCATTAATATACCAGAACAAAATTTATATTCAACATGCATTTATAACCCAAAGTACAAGTGTCCTTTGTTGCAAAGGATGTTGATATATCTTAATATCTTGAGCCAAAATATCTGCTTCTACTGACACATTTCTGTTCAGGTCATCTAAACAAGTTATTTTTTGTTGACATGTTAATAGCATCTACCTGAATCATAATACATCCGGTTCAATGGTACAGATATTTGAAGGTAATTCTATCGCCCCCATGAGTACTGAGGTTTGTTTCCACTACAGTAACACCAGAGCACAGGTTAGTTATATAGAGCTGTATTGAGTTTTTCACATCTTTTTATCACATGCATTCATCTCGACCAAGACCAAACCTATAAATGATTAACACAATCACATACACACCAGTTCTGCCAGGACCAAATCCCAGTAAACACACACATACATTATACACTGTAGTAAGAACCCTAGTAACTAAACTCATACATGCTCACGCACACACTGAACTGTTCAAGGCTCTCCTGTTACTTTTTTAATAGGGAATTTGAGAGTGTGTGGAGGCCCAGGGGCGAAGGCTGTCTCTGCACATAATCACCCGCAACTAATACACCCCACAACTGCACACCAGTGTGATGAAGCCCATATCAGTGTTGAAACAGGTGCTCTGTGCAGCCCAGCAGATGTCCCATAATGCCACAGTGGAAACGGCTCTCAATATTCATGCAGAGAAACAATGCATGATGCCCTGCCAAGGTGGTCCGACTTCTCTTTAGTGTTAAGGATGTGTGTGTGTATTGGTGCATCTGTGTGATCTGTGTGGGTGGACAGTCCCAATTAATGGAATATTCTGGGGTTTATAAATCGCTATATGTGACCTGCTGTCATTTAGCATGAAAAATAATGTCCATTTGGGCCTCATTTTATGGAAAGATTATAATAATGACTATTTTACTAGGAAAAGCATCAACAAATCATACACAATTAAATCAGCTGCATTAAGTGAATAGAGAGAATCTTGATGTCATGTTGTGTTAAACATTACACATTAAATTACAATTAAAGCCCTTAACTCTAATTAAAAAGTTACTTTCACCTCACATTAGTGCAGGCATACAAAGAACATGCAAAGAATAACTAACTGTGAAGCTTATCACATAATAATACTTTTACCTCTAGAAAATTATATCTGATTCTGTCAAGTGATTCAGAAACGATGGGGCAGGTCACATAGTTTCTGCGGTAAAGGACATTAGCCCACATAAACTGTCAACACATCTAAATTTGTATCTAACCCAGATTATTCCTGTACAAAGCGAATAACTCAAAGCCACATGTCTCTTGTTGACCCTTGATCACAGTCCCTCAATAGTGCACTCTACTTCCTGTTTGCAGAATAGCTTCCCTCAGTTTTTTCACCTTACATTCTAAACAGTGCTTGTTTTGTGCCAGACAATGAACACAACCTGTTCCTGGCTAACCCTCTGCTCATGCCAATGCCGCTGTGTGAAGTCCGCTCCCAGTCATTTGCTCTTTCTGCAGAAATAGAAACTGGCATTACCAGCTTGATGGAAGTAAGGTTATGGCGTTGTGCCAGCCTCCGGAGCGCCAGAGCCAGATGGCATTAGACCTGGGCCTCACACACACACACCTTAATAACCAGCTGCATGAGCAACCTTTTGTTTAGTGATGCTTAACAAGCGCTGTGTTTCATGTTTTAACGTGTCTTTCTGCATGTGTCTTTAATGTATTCTTCAGACAGACTGTGATTTGCAAAAACAACCCAAAGTAACCACGTGAACTGTCAGATCTGGAAAAAAAATAATTCACACCTTTCCAATCCTGAGTTTGTAAACATTTAGCCAAACAAATTAATCTGCTCAGAAAAAAGTCTTGATTCTTGAAAACCAAATTATTATCCAAACACTATTATTCAAGCACATGACGTGGTTCTTGATCTATTTATGTTCATTTTAATTCAGTGGTGTTCACGGATGAAAAGTGTATTTGTGTTAAAAAGTGTTTGATTCCTTCTGCTGTATTCCAGCATATTTTTTTCTACAAATTGTTTAAATTAAAATGGGCTGCTTGCAATATCTAGTTAAGTGTCAATGAAGTAAATGTCATTTTCAAAGATATTAGACCATCGCCATGGCAACTGGGATGTCAATACTTATATTTTTTCAGCTTGATGGTCACATTTTTATTACATAAAAATCAATATCCAATTAATTATGAACAAGCTGAACTTTAATCTGTATTTATTCAGGCGGCTCATTCTTTTGGTTTAGCAATATGTTTTCTACTAAAATCAATATTTCCCACCACGGCTGCATTTTGCTTTAATTATGAAAAACACTTTGCTGAACCAGGAATGAGACATTATAGTATATAATGCTCACAGTTTATACATAAAAATTCTATTTGAACCAAAACAAATGTGTGATCTTTCAAGGGAAATATCTTTATAAGAAATGCTACTTCAATGGATAAAAAAGATCTCTACATAGAATAATGCAGTTCAATAGAGCCATACAATTTAACAATGTATAGTAAAAATCTATAACAAAAATATCTGTCTGTCTGTCTCTCTGAGCAGGGAAGCAGCAGTTTTGGTGTATTTCAGTACAGTGCTGCCTCGTTTCATTTATTAGATCGGCTGCTGACAATCACGCACTCTATTCCACAATCCCCAGCTTAAGTAAAGAATCTCTTCAACTCAACAGGAGTTTGGCCAATCTCTCTCTCTGTCCATAACACTCTTTCTCCGTCTCATGCTCTTTCTGATGGATTTTCTTAATTACCTAAAGGTGTTAGACTGAACTTCCTGTCCTTCATCGGCTACACAAAGCTGAATGAGATGAGTTTACTGTACAGGAAATACAATCGTCACACACCACGATGAGCGTAATTACAGTGTACCTGCTAACCAATTTATTATCTGCTACTTCAGGCTAGTTTCATGTTGTACAAAATCAACGTTTATAATTTCAATAACAAAATTTAATACAAAATAAAAAATTGAACAGGATTATTAGTGGTTACCTTGAATTAAGTCCATTTCATAGATTCTTTAAAAACAGAAAACTAGCTTATTTAAATGCAGGTGGGAGTGTTTGTGAATGCTTATAAAAGCTTACTGGACAGTATAAAATCTTCAGAAAAATTAAATTACCGTGTGTTTTTATATTTAAAATAATTCATATAATTTAAGTGAAGATATGCATGTGGGGTTTTGCATTGTTTTATATGTATGAAGTCTGAGTTTCACTGGGAGTATTGTCTTTAAACTATTAGGGTTATCTGTGTGTTGACAGGCTAAATCGAATTATTTCGCCAAGCAGATAGCACATGGTTCAAAGCTCTGGTCCTGTGGCTCAGATCACATAAACACTTAGCTGTTCCTTTTCTCACCATGTCTTATACAAATACTCAGATATTCACAGCAAAAGCTACCATATATCTTGCTAACAACCTGTTTAATGGCCTTAAAGTGTAAACAAATAAACTGAGTCTTCACACAAGCCTAATTTCCACCTTTAGTGGAAAGACCATTCCAGCCAATCATACGGGCCATTTTTGCATCAAAGAGAACATTCCAAGCACTTAGTCATGATATCACTGTAGTTCTCTTGAACTTTACTATGTATACATCTAAACTTCAGCGCACCCCTGCTGAGAGTGATTTGGACTTTCCCACACTGTTGAACTGCTGGCTTACATATCTGGAGCATACCACGTCTCGCTTCAGAGGATTTTCACCCCCAAAGACATGTGCCTGGTTGTTAAAAATATACATAAGTTGTTTTGTTAAAAAACAGTTTTAACAAGAATACAGTAACATGGTTGGGATTCTTCTCTTAATTTTAAGTGCCTCATGGGAATGGTCTAAAAGCAATAAAACCTAGTTTTATTATAAGTCTATTATAAGTTTTTTTATAAGTCTAGTTTAGTGTCCAGTCTGCTCAGAAAAGTTAATAAAACTTATTAGTAATAACATTTACCATTTATCTTAAATTATACAATATAGAAGTCAATGTGCCTGAAGAATTTAAAGGCTCATATTTTTGTTAAAGCACTTTCTAAATGGAAAAACTGTATATTTGAGCTGTAAAGCTATGCAAATAATTTCTATAATAATAAAACATTTTTAGGTGGATAAAGTTTGGACATTACTTTGACAAATCTGAAAGATAGGATAGATCTTTACACAGACAAGGTTAGTAAGCAATTTTATCACACAAGCCTCATGTTGACATGCATGATACTTAAGCCTTGTGGGTGTTCTATACTTACGCTGTGAATGGTGTGTCTATTTTGATATTTGTTGCAAGGCATGATTTAAAATTATTTTCTTTGGTAATCCACATAATGCCACAAATGCTGTCAATTGATCTTAACTTGTTTTGAACCCAGTTCCTTGTACATGCAACATTTAGCTCATCTGATTTTCAGTCTACTAGTATCATGCTGTTTTTGCTAAATATATATGTTTTGCAAAATAAATTGCTAAATATATGATTTCCATTCATATCTTGAATTTGCAAAAGGTATTGACAGGGCTACAGACTTCTTTTGGATACTCTAACTTTGTATTAATTAACCAAACAATGCGCAAGTGATTGCTGGCATAGGTTTCACATTCATAGCAGAACGCACGCTAAGCCTATTTTTAGTGTCTGAATTTAAATCACACCCAGGTTGGAATCCAGAAATGCTGAAGTAATAGCCAGCACTAATTCTACTTTATACTATTCAAACTGGAATGGCACACACACAGCTGTGGATTCTGATATACTTTAGCCTTCATTAGATAAGGCTCAACTACCGATCTCCATCCATCAAGACATTAGGGATCCACAGTGACAATGGTTTGGTCCATTTATCTTGGGTGCCCAAACTTTTTATAGTTACACCCTCTTCCAATAGTTAGACCGTTTAGGATTGACTCTTAATTAAACCCAAGGCGAAATGGTTCACAAAACTATGAATCAGTTTTCAGAATGCTGCATAGATTTTTATAGATTTCCTCCTCTCTTTTGTCACAGTTAGATTAACACTCAGAATGGGAGGTGTAAGAGAGAGAAAGAGAGAGAGAGAGAAAGGGGCTTATTGAAGGGCCTCTTAGGTAAAGGACACACTCAGCTGCTAGATTAACTCATCAACACCACATTGCTGGGTGTCATCAGAAATGTTTTGCACACAAGACCAGCAAGGAATGAATACCATTTGGAGGTCAGCAGTGACTGTCCCCTGAGTACCTCGGCCATTTCAAATGTTACTGTCTGCCATTTAAAAACCCTGAGGTGTCACCCTGCCACCTTCTCCAGGAACTGCAACATGGCCAGACACTAGTGCCTCAGGTTTGCAGACTACTAAAGATTACTGGGAGATCCATTACTGTTAATTGATCAGTTGAAATGTTCTGTCAAAAATTTCATTTTTTGTTTTCTCAGCGGTTTATGGTGCAGTGTATGTTCACAAAAAAAGATGTTTTATCTACAGACCTCCAAAATCAGATTTGCTATGTTGATTCTAGAGGACAATCTGTGGAATTCACTGTGATGGAATTAAATAGAGTAAAACATGTAAAGCAAAGCAGAAATGGAACTACTACACCCAATTGACAGGGGATGTGTAGAAGTTTGTGCCAATTCTGCGAAAATCTAAAGTTTTGATGTGATGTGATTACCATTGCAGAGTGCCCAAACATATACAGTACATTTATTTATTTAGTATTTTCTTAACACTATTCTAGCTTCTATGGCTATATTCCAGTATTTAGTAATGTCCACATTATTAGTAATGACCACAGTTTCATACGTTTAAATTCACCTAACCATTTACCTAACTGGCACATCCTTGGACCGTGGGAGGAAACCCACACTGACACACGAGAGCATTTAAGAAAACTGGGGCTCAGACCAGAAAAAATTCTTGCTGTGAGACACAGGGCTATCCACTAAGCCACTGTGCCAATTTCATATAGATTTGTAAGATGTAGAAGTTTTCTAACCAAAACTGTTTTACCTGTGTTCAGGTCATTGACTTCATGATAAAGTGTTGTGTGTTTTTGCCACAACATAGTAGTTCCTAAGGTGTTCTGAGTTTTGCAATGTTCTGTGGTCACTGTGGTCACTTTTTAGTGGTCACTTATTAGTCCCCACTTCAAGGCCCCATTAGTGCCCACTTTAAGGCCCCATTAGTGCCCACTTCGAGTCTATGGGATTCTTTGCTCGAAATCTCTAGATATTTGGCTTTGCCTGGAATAGTTAAATCAGAATAGAAATCTCTGTGCTTTATGTATATAATATTTGTTAAATTTGTCTATAGAAAATAATAGTAGAATTAAAGTTAGTCATTCTGCATGCCACATTGCCTGGTTTAAATTTCATCCTGTTTCACAGTACAGCAGTAGTGTAGCTGGGTAGCCCTGAGACTGATGCTGGAAGCATTAAGAGCTCTAAAGACCATGGTATGTACGCAATGTGTCTGCTCTGCCCCACACGGCAAATCTCACTTGAGAGCACAACACATACCACTACAACCCACAACAAGTACGCAGATCCCTGCACAGCAGGGCTATCATTTGAAAGCTAAACTACACCTGTAGTAACATACAACCCGCTGCTAGTTTCAGCCTTTTTCTAGTACTGACAAAAGTTTCCAGAGGCATCAGACAGGTTATGAGGCTGTCCCCAAGTCAGTTGCTGCTGTCTGGCGTATGACCAGCTCTGACAGTGTTCTCGGGTTCTGCTTGGTTTTCAGGGAGCGAGGGGTTATGGCAGGTTGCAGAGGGGCAAATAACCCCACAGAGCCTGTCAGCTCTAACACAGGAGCTCCCGGGGGTCGGCGCCACAGGCCCCTCAGCAGCCGGTGGTCAGAAATAAACCTGACTGCACAGCTCGGCAGTTGCTCCAACTGGGCAGAGGAGCACGTAGAGCAGCAGAGTCGAATTTCTGCGGCTGTCATCATCGCTCGCTCATTATTTCTGCCTAATTATCTCAGTCCATGTGTAAACAAACATGCTGCCAATGCACAGCACACAATGTAACATTGCAGATATGCTGTACTTTCCATGTCTGCAGGCATAACTAGCCACTTTCACCATTTTTAACTACCTTAGCTGTAGTGTGGGAACGTTTGTCGTTGTGTTAGATGTTTATGACATTGTCCTATAAATTAGCTCTGATGCAGGAAAATTATGTGCTAAATGTCATCTGTGTGATTCAATTTTTATGCAATTTGTTTTTTAATGTGGTATTATATTTGGACCAGGTTAGGCTAGGTGCCATATACAGTGTAATTTGTTGTAAATGAAAACAAAATTTGAGAGATATGTCAACCAAAACACTCAAAATATCTGTTCCTCACAGACTTAGTTACAGTTCATGTTAAATGGCATAAAATGGCAATAAGGAAATAAAACTTATCAAGTTAAAACTGGATAATGTAATATTTTGTACAATTAAGAGAAACATTTAAACATTACTAAAGAAGTACTAGTTATTAGTACTAATATTTGCAAGTGTCTTGTAGTAATCTGATTACTAACTGTTAGCTTTATAGTCGAGGCTGTTAAAATTATGCTAAACATTGTGGCAGATTGAATAGATTTAAGATCATTAGAAAGCTCAAAGCAGAGCTGAGATCCATCAGCTCAATCCATCAGCGAAACTCTACTGTAATCATCTCCTAGACCTCTGTCCACACCTCCTGTCACAGCAGAACCTTTGTGGTCTGTTTGATTTCTCTCACTCTTCTCATTTTTCTGTCATGAGCTGTACCTGCTCCCAAAAGCCCGACCGCAAACTCCCACCATCAGACGGATAGCAGGAAAGTTGTCTGTCTTCCCAGGATTTTTGCAAGTGTGTTTTTTGTCAGGACACTGAAAAATAGAGTGAGAGAGGATGTGCGGTGGCTAGATGAAGATTCAGTAATAAAGACAGCCTGTTGGCCTAGGGCCAGTGTGAGAGAGTTTGGGGCCAGTCAACGGAACTGTCGCTTGTCTTATCAGGCCTGTGCTGTGTTCTCACAGAATTTTACAATCACTGATCGTGTGCATGTGTTTGCATGTCTGGCAGACTTAAGCATCTGTTTTTTATTTTTTGTGGTAAACATTGATGTTGCACATTTACCTGCACATGAATCTGTTGTGTAGTCAACACAGATGACGTTCTTTTACAATTGCAAAAATGACTTGTAATGGGCTTGTAGGAATCAGTAAAATGGATGGAACTATAAATGACAAACAAATCAGTAATACTGTACAGTGTCATTGTTTTTCAGTGATAGCATGATCAATTTTTAAAGGGTTTAAAAGTTACATTATTGCTTTATAAAAAAAGATTGTTTTTAACATTGTTTAGTCACAATGTCTTTAACATTGTAAACATTGTGATTGTTTTTATAATCATATTTTGATTAAAAACTAAATATATTAATGCATATTTTCAGTGCATTAATATTATAAATAAATCTTAATGGCCAAAGGGCAAGCAAAACAATATTTATTGCTGAGCCCTGCAACTCCTCTGTCATCCTTGAGCATTTACTACTGTAAATTGTCACATAGATGATGCTTAAACTGCTGTTGGATGGCAATGACTCACAAATGCGAATTTTGCTCAATTTGCACATCTTGCCTGTCAATTATAAACATTTGTGAGTTGAATGATTGTCACAACTTACTCAATAATTTAAATCACTCTGGACGCTCACATGCAGAACATTCTCACTTAGAATGGACTTCATAGGTGCTTTAGTATTCATACATGCATCAGAAATCAGATTATAACATCATCTGACATGGCTAAATACCTTGTTTACCTGCTCTGGCTTGTTGAGAGGGTCATGAGTCAGCGATATCCCTAGGAATGGTGCGAGATGAGCAGATGCCAAATTTTATTCTCCTTAGTAGAATGATGCTGAGAACCTGAGTACGGATTCAGCTGCAAATTTATGCCACCTCTTTGAAGATGGCTGGAGTAACCCTTGAGGTAATTAGTATTTGAGAACATGTGCATATATTCCAATCAATCCCTGTTTAGTGTGGCCTTATTCTCCATTAGCTAATTAAATTAGCATGCTGTTTTGGTTTTAAACGTGAGAAGAGCTCAGGGTGAGGATGTGCTTATGTGGCATTAGGAGTGGGCATAGGGATTATTTGATGGGATAATTATGAATTGCTGAAGTGCACTGACCTAAAACATTTGTCAAAGAGTCTCTCCCACCACTGCTGGGCTATTGACTCACATCGATACAGAATTATAGATGTTATCAACCTGGTGTGTAAATAATGTAATTAATCTGTGCAGATTAAACAGGTGATACTGAGGTTTTGTGACAAATGTCTTTAGTAGATGTTTGTGCTGTATTAACAAAAGTGCTGGGCTGAAACTAAAAACTTGCACCTTCAAAAATATATGCCATATGTGATGCAATACAAAAACTATTGTATTTTCTCACATTCTAATAGTCTGTAAACTGATTTTTCACTGCAAAGAACCTTTTGTGCAACAGAAAGGTTCTGTGGATGTTAAAGGTTCTTTATGGAACCATAAAACCCGACAAAGAACCTTTTATGAACCTTTATTTTTAGAAATATAATGTCACAATTTAAAAGTACTACACTACTAACACTAATGACACTACTAACTTATCAACATTTGTAATTCTGTCACCAGTGACATTTATACTAATCTTTATTGTTTTTGTGCAGTGGTTGTAGAAAGAAATGACATAACCTACGCACTAGTAGGCCGTTTTGTTTCATGACCTCCAGTGTGAGTTTTAAAATGCTGGTGTATTTATTAAGGGAGAAATATGTTGTATCAAGCAATTCAAAGACCTTTGGCTAAACTAGAATACAGGGAACATCAAACATGGCAACATGGTTTATTATATGCTATTTGAAGTCCAGCGCAGGAGATGACGGGGCTAATCTGATTGATTTCCTAACCTCACCACATGTTGACTTTAAAGAACAGTAAATTTGTAAAGGAAAGAAAGGGTGGGATATTTATATAGATCAAGAAGTGATGGCTGTCTCTGTCTCATACTGTCTCTGAGCAGCAGATTGACTCCATGTAGGCACATCATTATTAACATGACTGCTGTGACATGGCTTTGAGCTTTGACCTCTCTGGGCTTCTGCTTCACAGTGGAGACAGTTCCCTTCAGTTGCCTCTGACAGCTCCTGTGACAGAAATTCCAGTCAGTGTCTCTGGGAAGAACTAAGGTGTATTAACAATGCAAAAAATGGTATTGCGAGTATTACTTTGAAATTCGGACTCATGTCTCTTTCTGCCTTTTTTGGTTGTGTCATCTTAAAGGGATAGTTCACCTAAAAATGAAATGAAATGCAAAAGACAACTAGTCACAAGACATACAAAAGCCAATGAGATTTGAAGTTATTTATGTTCCACCATATTTAAATTTAGTGTGTTAATCTTTTTACATGGACACACAACATATTGATCACTATATAAACTCAAAATATGTATCTTTTTTTTCTCATAGACATATTGTTTCACTTCAAAAGAAATAAATGTAGTCAGAAATAAAAATAATGTAGTCATTTGGATTACTTTAATGATGGATGAATGTGTGCTTTATGGAGCTTCAAAACATTGGTATGAGGTCAACAGCATTACATAGCTCGGAAGAGCCAGGATATTTTATTTTACATAAATATGCTTTTAATTGTGTGTGTTTGTTTTTGTGTGTGTGTGTGTGCTCACAGTACAGCTCACTACAGACTGTGGAATGTTTTTTGATCAGAGGATTCTGTATTTTATTTTTGACAAACCTGTCAAGAGAAAGAGAGAGAAAGAATAAGGACAGGATTATAGAGTTAAGTTTATGTTTAATTCAATTGTTTGATTCAAGACGATGATGATTCTTTTTATTAAAATTTAAAAACAGTTCAACTGAGCTTATGTGTGAAAACAGCCCCACAACCATAACCGATATCTGGCATAACTTCTAGAAAGAAAATAAGTGTTGAAAAGGTAAAAGGGATTCCATCAGCCAACAAACTGCTTAGTGTAAAATTGTACAAGTACATCTCATACCAAAAGCAATTATATCGTCGTTTTGGGGGCCGTGGTAACATATGTTCTGCGTTGGTGTGCAGGACGCAGAAGGGGGGTGGGTAAAATGTAGCCTTCATAAGCCTGAATAATTTGTGTAAATGGTTGGGCATTTGTTGTGCTGTCGGCTTGCTATCCGATAGACAATATCCTCTTACACAGATGAGCCTCCTCCTCGCTCAAGACATTCACAACTGCTGCCAAGGCTTAATAAATCAGCCAGTATCAAAGAGGCCATGTAATGCTTTCTGGATTTCAGCATTTGTGGAACCAGAACCTGTCTGTCAGCAGGCTGAGCCACTCAGGGCCATGGGGGTGGAGTTAAGCAAGTCGGCCTCTGCTCTAATTCTCTGCTCTAATTGGGACCATATGTGGCCGCACGGGGCGCTACCTGCTTTCATCTTGTTGCTGGATTTTTCACAGACAAGCAGAACCCAAAATTAGTACTTATGCTTTGAAAAGACTGGAAGCAATAACACAAATATGGGTAATAATATCATTTGGGTCAAAGGACAAGTAAAACAGCAGCAAGAAATAGCATTTCTTGGCTAACAAAAATATTGGAATTATTCGAATATAAAGTGTGATCACTTTAAACATTTTCTCACAAGCATGTTGAACAGAATAACAAAATGACTGTAAAATTACTACAGGTGTTCCTGTAGCTCAACTAGTAGAGCATTGTGTTAGAGCAGAGTTTGCGGGTTCAGTTCCCAGTTAACAGGGGTACTGATAAAATGTACTTGAATGCACTGTAAGTCGCTTTGGATAAAAGCATCTGCCAAATGAATAAATGTAAATTACTACAGGTGATCATAGCTGTGTCGATATTTAGTACAGCAGCACCATTGTGAGTATATTACGGCTTGCTTTTTGCAACAGGTGTGTAAAGAAAAAGTTGATATAAACTTTAACAAATAACTTACATTATAGACATAATATTGTTAGTTATTTTGCCTATTTTGTTCCACTAATGGAATGTTTCTTGAGAGAATTGGCAGAAGTATTGTACAGAAAAGCATTAGATTTTCTTTTATTTATAGACATTCAACAACAATTACAACAGTCTTGGATACACAAGCTTTTGAAATGCTTCTTTGTATCAGGTGAGACAAACATTTAAGCGTGCCTGGCACTGTCATGGCAAGTCTGTCCATCTTGACGTTTAAGATGACATTTGCTGTCATCTGTGGTTTTAAGTTCCCTGAACAACTGAAACTGACATTTTGGCCTATACCTCTCTCTCTCTTTCTCTCTCTCTCTGTCTTTCTGCTGCTGTGGTAAAGGTTTGTGTTTTTATTTTTATTCTCTCTTCATGTTTCTGGAAAGGTGATGATCACACTGTGTGTTATTTTAAAATAAATTCCTGCTATGAGCCCTGCTTCGTGTTGAGTCCACGTATTTCTGTCAGCCTAGAAGATCATACCAGTAAAACCAGTTGTGCATTTCATTTATTATTATAATTTGTCTGTTTTTAATAATCACAATAATCAACACATTCGATCCATTTTTATTATAAGTTTTGCAGCTCTCGTATGACATGACAGTTCTGCCTGGTGATGGAAAAAGAAATCAAGTCAGTCAAAATCTAGTTTAAAGTGTTGATTTAATAATGTAAGTGTTGATGTAATAATGTAGAGTGTTACTTTTATATATAATTTCATTATTATCTTTATCAATCTTCCCTCACTTTGTTATTAGCACTTTTTTGAGCTTCTAATTATACAACACACAATACACACTGTAAAAAAACTGCCTTAAATGTTTGTTTAATCAATTCAGTTGTACAAGTCATTTCCATTTAATATTTTTAAATAATATTTTAAAATGTTAAAGAAGCAACGTTTTTTAAAGCGCAATGAACGTTATTTTAATAAATACTGTGTATGCATATATTTGTATGTATGTGTTTACACAAATATTCAGAAAACATGTAACTACAAATCACAATAAAGCTATAATACAGCAACAGAAGTTGACATTTAATTTCATATGATTCTGCATGTTTCAGCATGCTGTAAGATACATGAATGAAAGGATCTCAGTGTGAATGTTGAGCTCTGATACTGCTGGATAGTTTAGTGCTTACGAGAGAAGACCAGCATAGTGAGAATTCCCAAGATGAGTGTAATTGACATGCAATCTGCAACTCTCCGGGATTCTAGATCCAGGGATCAAAGTCTTGTTACCTTTAGCTGATCATGTGACGACGCTTCACCCGTTATACGTTCTCAAATAACAGTCTGATGGCCTGAGGACAGCACTGTAACATGATCTGAGACAGGAGGGTGTTTTAACAATATATTTAGAATTTTTAACTATGATTACATTATTTTTATGATTTACTACAATACAGTTAAAGAAGATTGGGAATTATTCTTTGTTTATTCCCTCTAATAGAAATTTAAGTCGTTTTTAAAAGAAATGTTTGCGTAACATTCATAAACACAGAACTATCAACCAGACGAGCTGCTATTTGTTCTTGTTAGAGACATGATTTAGCTACAGCGAGTTAGTGCAAATTGTATTTTAATGAATAATATGGCTAGAATAAGCTGTGTAGTTTGGAGTGGATCTAGTTGGCTGAGGGCTGCCGTCCTCTGTTCAAGGTGACAGAGACTTGTGGCCATCGATCCCTGTCTCACCTCCTCTCTGTTATCAAAACCTAACGTCATTATCTCCTAACCTTTGACCCCTTCTGATGGACACAGGTGACAGTAGTGCTTACATCAGCGCAGTGAGGTGGGAAGGGTCATTATTATCACATTATTCTCATCCACTCATCACTTTTATGAATTGCTGCAGTCTGTCTCTGATTGCATTTACAGAGACTGCTGGTGTATATCATCAAATCCTACAATGCATTATGAGTAATAAAAAGGACCTCTGCAGAGCTGAAACCGAAAAGTTTATTTTGTTTTTCAGGCCATGTTTTATTTATAGAGACAATAGAGAGCACTTAATTTTTATGAGGAAATGGAGTTCCAGTTCAAAATGTAGAGGATTCCCATCTTTTATCCATGTAATAGCCTTCAAACACTATGCTAAACAGTGGGATTTTTTGCATGTATAGTGTAAATGGATTTTCTGCATTTTTAGTGTAAATACATAAAAAATGTCTCCAGCGATGGTGCTTCCAGTGAATCTCAGCCAACCTTCCACCACTGGCCACGTATGATAATAATATATAATATGGATAATCCATTTTATCCCTTTCTGAACACTGTTTGGAACATTTCAGAAGGCAAATGAGAAAAAAAATATTGAATGGACTAAACAGAAAAATAAATAAACTCAGTCTTTCATGTTGCAGCTGTGTTAAATTGCCAGATTGATTAAGTTCTTTGTTGCTCTGAGTGAATGAAACAGTTTCCCCAGGGAATACATTACAAGACAACATGTCAAAGACAAGCTCTCTCTCTGCGCACACACACACACACACTAAAAATCCCATCTGTGTTGGAGGCACCGCTCCGAGCAGAACAGCTCAGAGCAGTTTTTCCCAGAGGACTGCAGTGTTTCTGCTCTGGGTTATTGGCTTGCTGCTCCACTTCATGTAAATGACTCGTAGTATAATTGAAAAAAGAAACTCTCTGCCCTGTTTGTCCACTTAATCCTTTTAAGATCATTATGAGTTTAGTCAATTGGCTTGACCCAGCTGCAGTGGGACAGGGAACAATAGGGTTTGTCATGAGAGCATGTCGATCTGCAGACCCAGCAGGCCAGAGGTTAATGAATGATTATTTCTCACTTTGTAATCTAGCTGGATCCGTGTCTCACTGCAGGGCTCCATCCCTGAGGAACATTTTGGAGAACAGAAGAACAATCAGGCGTAAAGGGACACATTGCACAGACACATTGCTGACTGCTTTAGATTTCTAAGTGTGTGCTTGTTTTTTATATTTCATGTTATTAGCTTAATTGTTTAAAGACTAAATTTAGACAGTCATTTGTTTTGCCATGGAATCTGTCATAGTAATTGAATTAAAATGAATTAATGATAAAAATATAATGTACAGTAGAGTATAACAATCTAAGACCACCAGAGGAAATGCATTGTTTTTGCATTAAACTGATTTAATAAACATTTTCATTGCAAACTGTTACAAACAAATACCAGCATAACATAGTGAAGTAAAAGTTGAATTGTAAAATGTTTTTGTGTGTTGGTTAATTTTCTCTTGGGTCAATGACATCAGCACTTGAGTTTATATTCCACAAGTTCAGAAGCTAACGATCCACGTGACCCCAGCATAATTCCAAAATGTTCTGAAGAGCTTCTTTTAAACTTCAGTGGAGTTGTGAAATAGTCTAGAAATAGTTTATAATCTATATCATTTCAAGTGATAATGTTTCCTACATTTTTTTTAATCCTAAAAGCTTAAAACTTTCAAGGTCAAACCTGAATATAAGGGTTACACTTTAGTTTAAAGTGTAATTGTTTTAATTATGCATGTCAGAATAATATATAATTATAATATATATATTATTAATTAACAACATGTACTTTCTATTGGGTTAGGATTAGTGTTTGGTTTAGGGTTAGCTGAATGTAATTATGCATAATTGTTACTAGTATAATTGATACATGTAACATTTTACAAAGAAACCGTAAAATAAAGTGTTACCAAACCAGCTTTTTCAGCAGTCTCAGTCTTTTAGTCCCTACTGTACTATATATTCTGTATATATATGTATATACTGTGTGTATATATATATATATATATATATATATATATATATGT
>JAZGTJ010001962.1:0-19518 GCA_036877575.1 Botia almorhae
TCTCTCTCTCTCTCTCTCTCTCTCTCTCATTAATCTCAGATGTTGTGCAATGGAATGTTGTTGTCAGTCTGTAAATGGATTTAGCAGAGAGCACAAAAATACATCTGCCCCCCGACACACACACACACACACACACACACACACACTTACTCATATAACCACATGACAATAGAACAGAACTAACTTAACCTTTAGTACCGCAGTAGTCAAAATATCAGAAACAAACCTGTAGATTAGTACCTGTGTGTTCCTAATTTACATTGTTTGTAAATGATTGGCTGGCCTGTAAAGGAAGGTTTATTGGTTTTTTAAATGAGGCTCTGGGTTTATAGTTGTTCAGCAGGTAATCTGTGGTCAGATTATTTCTAGTATGATGATCACGGACACAGTTAGCTGTGAGGTACTTTAATTTAAGTAAACTCACAGTCTAAGTAAAGCAGCAGTGAGCAGTTCTCAGAGAGAGAGAGAGAGAGAGAGAGATCTGACTGCAGTTGTGATTCTGTGCCGTGTGTTGTTCTGTAGATTTGACCTTGTAATCTTCATCTGAGATTCTTTGCAGTAAAAAGACTCTGAGCAACAACTTTGTAAAGTTCAGACACTCCTCACTCTCTCTCGTTCATTTTCTTCTGTTACACATGTGCTGGTGATTGTGTGGGCCGATCGCTTGTAGTTTAAGAGTCAGAACTGTAGCTCAGATATAAATGTGTGTAGGCAGGGCTCTTCTGTGTGGAGGTCTGTGAGGTGTGTAAAATGTTACACCACAGTTGTGTTTCACTGTGAGTGTCAGATATCCAAAAATTCCTCCTGAAATATAGTCAAACTTCAAAAGTCTTGTCTTCAAAAAAGAGGTGTGTGTATATACATTATAAAATCTACAAATATAAAGGTTTCTGTATGAAGGGAAAGGTCAGCTTTAGTATAATTAACTTAATAACTTAATTACATATGAAAAACTGTGTAATGAAACAAGTGCTGGAAATTGTGTAGAACTTTACTGACAGTCATTATAATTCTGCAGAACAACTGTGTGACTGTAGTCATGGGTTACAGTTAGCAGTTTGAATGTACTAATGATCATTAATTTAAGAACAACAGAAGTCTATAGGAGGCTCTCACAACTGAAGGTGTAAGTTTAAGTGTGTCGGTGGTGTTAGTGGTGTCAGTGTGTCATAAAGCATGATGATTACCTGCAACTGCTCTGAGCTGCGTTACAATCCCAAAATAGATGTAAGTCTGCCAGCGTGTGTGTGTGTGTGTGTGTGTGTGTGTGTGTGTGTGTGTGTAGAGTAGGCCTTGCTCTGCAGTGCACAGAGACTGTTTATCTTACAGGCTAGATCTATAGAATGATATGACTTTAAAATGTTGATGCTCTCTTTGTTACTGTGTTTTGCAGGTGCTGAGAACACAGTTACCAGACTGTGTGTTGTTGTGAAGGTCAGCCTGTCGTTTGTGCGTGTGATGGAGGGTTTTCCTGTCCACTGACGCTGCAGTCATGTCTGCATGCAACACCTTCACTGAGCATGTCTGGAAACCAGGGGAGTGCAAGAACTGCTTTAAGCCCAAGAGCCTTCACCGGCCTCCGGAGCAAGCCAGTGCTGCTACTGAGAGCAAGACCAATGCTAATGCCAAACTCACAAACAACAGCCAGAGGAACATCTCCTCATCCCGTGCAGGTCAGGTTCGTCCACCCGTTGCCAAGAAACCTACCATTGCAGTGAAGCCCACAATGATGTTGCCATGCTCTCCACCGGGCCTGGACTTAGAGGGAAACCTTCACAGGCTTGCAGAGGGGGGACACGTCAGTAAGAGCTCACCTTTCACAGCTTGGAACCACAACAGCCCAAGACCTGCAGGCACAAATAACAATCAAGGAGATAATCTGGTTGGGCCGACAGAGGCCTATGGCCCGATCTCCCCACAGACAGCTAGCAGCAACAACAATGGGCTGACGGATGTGCTGAAAGAGATCGCTGGCCTGGGACCTTCTCCAAGCACCAGCAGAGATGATTTCTTCGGCCGGATCTGCAGTTCATACAGACGCTCTTTGGAGAGAGGGTTACCGGCTTCCAGCTGCCTCAATGCAGGGAGCAGCGGCCGCGGAGCTTCAAAACGTGTGTCCCTCAGCGACAGTGCAGAGATCATCAGCTCTGAGGGAGGACGTTTCTGTTACCCAGAGTGCTCCAGTGAGGAAGAGGATGACGATGAGGAGACCGGTGACGAGGATGACGATGAACACGACAGTTGGGATGAAAGTGATGAAGAGCTGCTAGCCATGGGGATTCGAATGCGCGGTCAGCCTCGTTTCGCACATTTCCGTGCATCCACGCTGTCGCCGGTTCCCTTCGCTGTGGGAAAGAAGTGGAATACAGTGCCTATACGCAATCGCTCGCTGCAGAGATTTTGCGCTGTGGATTACGATGACAGTTATGATGAGATTCTCAACGGATACCCGTCTGTTGACTCAAATGGAGCACCAGCTCTTCTGGCATACAGCTCCGACCACCAGGGGAGTGACTTTCTGTCCACCTCCGAGTCCACCACCTCGCCCGAGTCCTTGACTTCTTTGCCTGATGAATCCTGTGTTGGTACCAGTAGGAGCACCGGTGACCAGAAAAATAGTCTTTGTTTCCCAGCTAACAAAGAACCTTCAGCTAGAGGACTGGGGTCACCAAAATCAAATGAAACTCATAAAGCTGTTCTAGCCATTCGATTGGAAGAACAAAATGACAATCAAAGGGAGGGCGGCGGTCTGCCGCAGGCGCTTCCTGGCCAGCCAATCACAATCAGCTTCAGCCCAACTGAGGAGCAGCCCAAGCCCTATCGAGTAGTGAATCTGGAGAAAGCTCCTATCTGTAAGCCCTACACAGTGGTGGATGTGTCAGCCTCCATGGCTACAAAAGAAGATCCTTCTCAGTCTATTGAAAGCAGCCCAAAACCAATGGACCCTATTGCTGCTGTCCGCTCCTCCACAGACCCCCAACCTCTCTCGCCCACCTCTCCACAGTCTCCCAGATCTCCTGTCTCACCTGTGGCATCTCCATCTTTTTCATTGTCCCCAGTAATCCCTCAGTCTCTTGCAGGAACCAGTGGTTTCCGCACAAAACCTGGCAGCATTCGTTACCAAGAAGTGTGGACGTCCTGCACCAGTCCTCGACAGAAGATCCCCAAAGTTGATTTACCAACTCCAAGACACATCAATCACAAATCAGCTCCTACATCTCCAACTGCAGGCTTCAGCTCTGCCAGCACAGTCCCAACCAAATCTCCAAACCTGTCGGAGATCAAGTTTAACAGTTACAACAACGCCGGCATGCCCCCGTTTCCCATCATCATTCGTGATGAACCGGCGTATGCTCGCAGTTCCAAGAAAGCAGTGAAGGTTCCTATTGTGATAAATCCCAGTGCGTATGATAATCTAGCTGTCTACAAGAGTTTTTTGGGGCTCAATGGTGAGTTGCCCCATTCCAAGCCTGGGTCAGGAGAAAGAGTAGCCAGCCACACATATGAGGAGATTGAATCTTCTGAAAGTACGCCAGCCTCTCCTACTGAACAGACACTTCAGATGAAACACACATCTGAGACAACTGTTACTGGGGAACTAATATTGACAAACAACAATGGCAAAACCACAACAAGTCTTTCTGCAGGTAACCTGAGCCCCAGCCCTGCCTCTGCTGTTTTCACCCAGAGTGGTCTGAATCGCATTCGTAACCCCAGTGGTGACCAGCCACCAGAAGTTCCCAGAGAGGCCCAAGTCACACCCAGCGGAGGTCAAAAGGAGAAGGCGAGTGCTGTTTTATGTCAGATCGTTGCCTCAATTCAACCTCCTCCATCACCACCAGACTCTCCTGCTAACCAGAGTAAAACCTGTAGCATTGAGGAGCTTCACTCACAACCACCAGAACCTTCCAAAGACACTGTCAGCAGACCCAAATCACTTCACTGCACTGCAGAACCTCACAAAGACCCGCCACCCAAACTCCTGCCCAAATCTCAGAGCGCCTCTGCTGCTGTTCCCCCCACAAGCCCCAAATCTGAACCCAGTGCACCGTTTCCCCCAACACGCTCTAGTTCCTCCCCTTACCACTCAAGCAACCTGCTTCAGAGACACTTTAGCAACTGGACCAGACCAGCTGGGACCAAATCTAGTGATGGAGAGACCAGCCCGGGTGCAGAGGGCAGACGTTCATCTGATGGCAACAAGCCCAAACGCTGGATCTCCTTCAAAAGCTTCTTCCGTCGACGAAAGGATGAGGATGAACAGAAGGAGAAAATGGAGCGAGAGAAAGAGAAAGGGAAGCTGCTGGGGTTGGATGGGACAGTTATCACTGTACTGCCCCCTCCACCTGTACAGAGACAGCACTGGTTTTCTGAAGCCAAGACAGATGACCCTCACCAGAAACCCACTATTATATTCACCTACAAATCAGAGAGCAGCACAGGTGGAGAAGAGGCGGAGCTTCGGGTTGAGGAGCACAAAGAGGGTTTGGGTGTCCCGATGGAGGGCGGAGCTTCCAGCCTATCAACTCCACCCAAGAGCAGAGCCAGTATCCTCATTAGCAAAGTCATGAAGTAAGTTATGTTTATCTGTCAGTCCCCTCTCTTCCTGTCTCTCTTCCTGTCTCCCTTCCTCTGTCTCTTCTTCCTGTCTCTCTTCCTGTCTCTCTTCCTGTCTCTCTTCCTGTCTCTCTTCCTCTGTCTCCCTTCCTCTGTCTCTTCTTCCTGTCTCTCTTTCTGTCTCTCTTCCTCTGTCTCTTTTCCTCTGTCTCTCTTCCTCTGTCTCTTTTCCTCTGTCTCTCTTCCTCGTTCTCTATCTTGTAACTGCAATTTGGGTTTCACAATAATGAGATGTGAAAATGTGAAGTGGCTAAATAATGCAATATGTGATATTTGATATAATAATGCTTTAAGTTTGTAAAATCAGTTTACATTATATTAAAATATATTCACAAACTAAAATTATACAACCAACATGTTTTCACATTCTTTCTGGGAAAGAGGTTTTTTTTAAATATCTTGCAGCCCTGCGCCAATTTTAATTTGAATCTAGTAACATGATCTGGTCTGACCTGTCTGCTTAACTGTTTGAGTGTGTTTGTTTTGTGCTGTCCGCTTTTAGCCCAAATGAAGTGCAGCTGAGTTATGGGACAAACAAGTGATAAATAGAAGCTGTTGTTTTATCTTTTTTTGCCTAATCCTGTCCCTCTTCCTCCCTATACGTTCGGGTAGCTGTTTGTAATGCCTGATCAATAATCATTCACATTAGGGTTTTTTAGCTGATCAGTTTAACATTGTTATACGGCTTTGTTATTGATGACAGCAAAATAATTCATCAGTACATTAAAGTACCTCTCTAAGCTCTTGCAAAATCTTGAAGAACAGAGAGACACAAGTGAACAGAAACCCTAAAAACTAATATTTCAGACAACAAACATGTTTGAGTTAATGGATAAATGCAATAAACACCAACATCATCGTTATAAGTAAGAAATAATCATTTGAAATCAGTTAGTCATTGTTAAATAAGTGATTTCCTCATTTGCAGCTTCCTGTTATGTTACGTGTGTGTGTGTGTGTGTGTGTGTGTGTATTGTGCTGATTATCATGACCTTTGGTCCTGATGTTTCATATCCGTGATCTGGCGAACCTCCACAGGTAGACGACTGTTAAGAGTTAAACCTGTGAGGGAAGATACATTGAGACTGTTGAAGCAGAGAGAGAGGAGGAGATAGAGACACAGAAAGTACAAGAAAGATTTGAGCAAGAGATTCTTGTTTCTGTGTTGAACCCGAATCGTGTCTCGTGTGCATGACTGATGGGTGACTGTGTGAGCAAATATGGTAGGTAAGAAACCTCTCTTTAAACCGAGCGACACTGACGCCTCTAGCCAGGGTTTGTGTTCAGCAGGGTGTGTGTTTGTGAAAGGAGAAGAGAAGGAAATTCACCAGACACGTTGATTCTGGTTCTTTTAACAAGTTCAGACATTCAGGTACGCTGCTGTTGTTTTTCATTAGTTCAGATGAAACTCTGAACTAATGAAACTTCTTTAGTTTGGTCATTTTGTTTAGAATGTGTGTATATTTAATAAATGTTTTGATATATATATATATATATAATTTGCATGTGTTTGGAATCTTTATTTTTAATTTTAGTGTGTGTGTGTCATAAGTTAAAGGAACAGAATGTGTCTATGTCCAGACACGCTCTGCCTGCAGAATCTTCTCAAACCTCTCGTCTCTGAGAGAGTTATATAGGACAGTTGAGTTGGGATGCAGCGTTTGGAATCGAAACAGATGTATTTCTTGACGAATTTAGGATGCTGCAAAATTAGTTCAGTATCAAGGACATCATTTAATGACAGTAGTAAAGATTAAATACAGAAACATTAAATACGCTTATTTCACATGTCATTTACATTACGTTTACTGTTTGCCGTTTGCCGTTTGTCCCCATAACAAAGAAAGTCAAAAACCAAACAAGACAACAGGAAATGTGTAATACAAGGCTGTTTTATTG
Organism: Botia almorhae; assembly: GCA_036877575.1. Lineage (NCBI taxonomy): Eukaryota > Metazoa > Chordata > Actinopteri > Cypriniformes > Botiidae > Botia > Botia almorhae. Next base: position 6,517 of record JAZGTJ010001962.1, read on the forward strand.
TTTGTTTTGTTCTTCCGAATTCATCCATCACATACACGGGCTCCAGTTAAATTTAGTCAATTTAAAGCTGCTATCTGTAACTTTTGCCTCTCTGCTTCCATCTCTGTTTAAAACATGAAACTGCAGGCTATTTTAAGTACCTTTCTTTATGTACGCTGAAGTCAAATGAAGTCAGGCTGACATTTCCTTGGAAAAGTATAAATCATTATGTTGAACAGATCTGTTATGTACTCGCTCGATACATGTTTTTTTGTTTTAGCAAAAGATTTCCAGCTTTAAATTTGACCTGCATGTGTAAAAACACTAGAAGATAAATACAGTATTTTAGATTCAGAAGCTCTCTCTCTACTGTCTCTGCAGTCAGCTTCCAGTTCAGGAAACAGAGATCTCTCCTGCCACCTCCCTGCCTGCTAAACCAGAGCTGTCGCCCCCGCGCGGGCCGCCCGTCTACTGTCCGCCCCCAGCGTCGCCCACCCCACACAGCAGCAGGCAAGAAGAGCAGGAGGAAGAGGAAACAACTCGCTCCGTCTCACAGTCTTCTGTGTCCAGCAGCTGCCGGGCCACATACACAAACCTGGGTAAGTGTGATGGGTCACTTTCTGGGCTCTGTTGTTTGCTCTTGGGCCAGCGGTGCGAGGCTCTGACCTGATTTGGCCCGACTCACGCTGATACATTTGGGTTGTCATGGCAGCAGTGATTCCAGGACATTTGTAGACCTATAAATAACAGATCGTATGTCTGATTGTGTGATTTTTGAATGAGCTGATGGTGTCTTTAAGAAGTTTTCTCTCTCTCTCTGTTCTGTCTTGTTTTTGTATTTATGGTGTAATCAGTGTGGTGAGGTTTTCATTTGCATGAAATGTCTTGCAGCACAGTGTCAGTTATGTAGCTCTGTTAACAGAAAATATATTATTAATGCAACACATTGTGTATGTTATAAAGTAGAGTCCTCTACTGTACGTCTGAGACCACTATGAAAACAATTTTTTTTTTGCATTTTGAAGTTGAATTGAATAAGTGATTCAGATTCAGATTTGAAAAATGAACATGAATCCCTTTTAATATTTGATGTTTCCCTTTAGCATTGCTGACAACATACACCGTATTACCATAGAAAAATGTTTTAAAAAGTCTTCAAAAGTTGTTTTTTTGACACTACATACATGATTAGATAGAAATCTAGGAGGGTTTAACCGCAGTTATTTTTGTACTGTTGACTCTTTGGGTGTTTTATTGACGTGACCTAAAATTCGCCGTGCTGTAAAAGAGCCACAGAGAAAGACACAGTCTGAGATTACTGAGAGATTAAAACAGATTAGTTAAAGGAATGTTAGATGAGCTTTCATGCTGTTAAATAATTCTGAACTCACATACCAATGGATGTGTGTGTGTGAGCTGTACAGCTGTAGGACATGCGTGTTGACAGGCTCAGTGTTGAGGGAAATGTCAGGCTTGTGAATATAAGATCTCTTCACAAGGAAACCAGTAAGATCTCAGCTAAGATCTACAGCCTGAGCTTTATTTGCACACTTCATGCTGTGGCCCAGGTTGCCACCTTGTGGAATCACTACACAGAGTACACGGTTCTAAAAGCTGGACCGCTTGCATGCAGTGCTTATATACCCTGTTGCTGACCAAATGTGTTCTGTTCCGGTACCACACAGAATGAGTAAACTTAATTTACATATATTACTGACATTATAACCAAACTTACACTTTACAAGCCTACATGTTCAGGTTAATGGTCTGAGAAGGTCAGGCTGTTTACTCATGTGTTTGCTCCTCCTTCTCTGCAGGTCAGTCCAGGGCCAATATGATCCCTGTGAAACATCCCAGACACCTCAAAGCCTCTGATGACACTTTAACCTCTGACCCAGAGGTCACCGAACCCCCCTCTAAAGCCACTCCTCCCCCCCTGCCCAAGAAATCAGTGCCACGTGCTCAAATGGAGCCACCCGCTGCAGGTAAAGATCTCTCAGCCCCACGACCCAAAGGAGAGGCCAGACCGGGTGGAACCAGTCTGAGTGTCGCCAATCCACTCTATGATCTCGAGCCCACGTGGGACACGGCCAGTCAGAGCTCCTCGCTCAGCTCAGAGGCGCGGCATCACGAGGAGTCTGGAGATTCCCTGGAGCGCCCCGCGGGCGGACGCAGCTTGTCATCCCTGACCAACATCAGCTCAGCGCAGGAGTGCGATCGCCGCGGTTATCGCAGTACAGAGAGTTTGACCGCCAGAACCCGAGGGGCCGGGCGACCCACTAAAGCCCAGAAACAGGCGCCGTACAGAGGCATGGAGAGCTGGGAGGAGGTTGTCGGGAGGATTCGGGGCCTGCACACAGATACGCTTCGTAAACTGGCAGCCAGGTGTGAAGATCGATTTATGGCCGGACAGAAAGATCTTCTGCGCTTTGGAACCGACAGCTGGTCTCATTTTCGGCTGACCGCAGGGAAACCATGTTGTGAAACGGGAGACGCCGTTTACTACACAGCGTCTTTCTCCAAAGAACCTCTGACGAATTATGCAGTCAAGGTAAAATTTCCAACTAACTTTAAAGTACTTCATGTTGTAAGATAAAGGATTTACTTGGTTAAGTGTAAAAAGTAAAAATCTGTAATGAAGTGTTCTTTCTGATCTCAGATCTGTAGGGGTGTGGTCAAGGAGTCTCAGCAGCAGTTTTTTCACAGTCTGGCAGTTCGGCAGAGCATCGCCGTGCACTTCAACATCCAGCAGGACTGCGGACACTTCCTGGCTGATGTTCCTGCTCGCCTGCTGCCGGGAGAGAAAGAGGAGGCTGGCGATGAGAAGAGAGATGGTCCAGAAGTTGAAGAGAATGAGAGAGACTTCTCAGCTGCGGGAGGGAAACTGTGCAGTCGTGTGGTGGTGATCACTCGTGAGGTGCCCTTTCAAACGGTGGCAGATTTTGTACGTGGGGGCGTCGAGCGTCACACCCAAAACCCTGAGCTGTACGAACGTCAGGTGTGTTTGCTTCTGTTGCAGCTCTGTGCCGGCCTGGAACACATGAAACCCTATCATGTCACACACTGTGACCTGCGGCTGGAGAACCTTCTGCTGGTGCACTGTCAGCCTGGGAACCCGTGGAACCCAGAGCTGCTAGAACCCAACAACAACAACAACGCCACTTCTGGACCCTCATGCGCCACGGCCTCCGCCTGCCCCGCCCGCCTCATCATCAGTAATTTCTCTCAGGCCAAGCTAAAGAACGTGGTTCTGGAACCTTCCTCACTCCGAGATCAGTCCCGCCTCGCACCCGAGCTCCTCACGGCCACCCAGTACCGCAAGTGTGACGAATTCCAGACCGGCATTCTGATCTATGAGATGCTGCATCGTCCCAATCCGTTCGAGGTAAGTCCGGAGCTCAAAGAGAGGGAATACTGCAGCTCCGACCTGCCCCAGTTTCCTGTGCGTTCTCTCTACTCCAACGGCCTTCAACAGCTTGCCACCCTGCTGCTCAACCCCAACCCGTCCGAGCGCATCCAGATGGCAGATGCCCGCGCATGCCTGCAGTGTCTGCTGTGGGGCCCGAGAGAAGATCTCTTTAATTCGATAAACCCCGCCTCTGGGACCGCACACCGTCACACTGTCCTGCAGAACTGGCTGGACCTGAAGCGAACGCTGATGATGATCAAGTTTGCGGAGCGTTCGCTGGACTCCAGCTGTGGTGTCAGTCTGGAGGACTGGTTGTGCTGTCAGTATTTGGCATTTGCCACCACCGAGTCTCTGAGCAGAATCATCAGAATCCTGCAGCAGCCGCAGGGCGTGCTGATCTGAGCACATCCAATCAGAACGCAGGACAGAATGGGCGGTGAACTCGTGCGCGCGCTGTACAGATGTGTGATTCTATTTGGTTTTGTTATTGAATGTGTTTGCATTTGGTTGACTTTGATATCATGCAGAGAGTAAAATCGAGTCGAAACAAACAGTTTACAGGATGAAAAGTGACAGTCGTATTTAACTCCACAGATAATGGCACATTTATAGAGCTGCTTTTATAAACAAAGTGAAACTGCATGAAATGTGTGTGTGTGTGTGTGTGTGTGTTGTGAGTTTTCTGGCGGTGTGTTTAGTTTGGTTTGTCACTCTGTTATAGGGACATTAGCTGTAGCTTGATTCCAGTAACTCATGAAATACAGTAACACTCACATATTGGATTATGTGTGTAAGGGGCCCTCAAAACAGAGACCCCAGGATTACAGTAAGATTGTATGAAAAACTGACATTAGGTCAATGTGTGAATGAGTCTATAACATGCCTTACTTCATGTGTGTGTGTGTGTGTGTCTGTGTGTGTGAAAGAGAGAGAAGCAACTTTCATTAGTTATTTCCCTCCAATACATTTTTATCCTGATTCAATCTAATACAGAAAGGTCTGAAATTACAGTTGAATTAAGATATTTTTCTACCACAACAGAAGCACTGTAAACTTTACCAAAGACTAAACACTCAGAACCACACAGAACAAAATATTTATACATTTTGACACATAAAGAGAATATATTGATAATGTCCCCTGTAAAGAGAAGTGACCTTATGCAACTGTTCAGAAGAGTTTTTTATGGAATAACACACTGAATACAGTGTCTTGTACCTGACAGATACTGAAGTCACACCTGTCTTTTTGACAGTCATCTGAGGGATGCCATTGTTTAGAGAAACAGAAAACTTTGCAGTGTTGTTTGATTTAATGGTCTTATTCAGGGGTCAAGTCTAGCAAACGTTAGCAAGAGAGTCAACCTCAGTTTTAGCAATTTGTTTAAATTGAATTTTAACCTTAAATCAGATAATTTAGTGTCAGCATGTACACTGAGGCACTATATCTGAACTAGAGTCACTCCAGATTCTGATGGTAGTGTGCACACCTGAGGAAAACAGTTCAGAACCACTTCTGAGAAATATCAGGATGAATCTAACTCTAATTTCTGACATAGTGATCTTCCGGGATTGTTGTGAATCCTCTCCTGGATTTCTGTGCAATCGTTATAAAGTGTTTCAGTTCTTGCAGTATGAATCTAACGCACTTGATATTCTCAGCATGCTGTTTATCTTTAATCTTTCTGTTTGGCACATAATTAAAGAGGAGTGTGATCTCACTGATCAGACGCACAGTGAGAGGTGTGTGTGTGTGTGTGTGTGTGTGTGAGGACTTCTAAAGCCGGCAACAGCAGCAGAACATCAGAATTCAGAGTACAGCATGTGTTCAGCATGTAGACTGATCCCCCCCACACACACGCGCACACACACACACACACACACACACACAGGCTGCTTCCCGTTTGCATACTTAAACTATGTACTTCAAGTATATACTTTAATTGTTAGTAATTGATTCAGAAGTACATACCGTCTGTTTGTGGGTTTGCATATGAATTTATTACCAAAAATACAAAACAAAATTGATTTGTGACAGCATAATCTTCCATTTGTATCTACTACTTTAAAAAGTCTTCACAAGTTCCTCCTTTTCACTGTAGCCCAGGGGATTGTGGGTAATATTAGCCCAAAAGTAGGCAAGAATCCCTCATTTAAAAATCCATCAGAAAGTGTCTACCACCCACACATCTGTCACATGATACATCTGAACACACCATGTAATAATTTATATTACAGTACATATAGAATTTAACTGTGTGCGGTTATTCTTGATGTTCCTCGTTTCCGTTTGTGTCATGTCATTTGATTAACGTGCTGAAAATGATCATCTGCGTACAGTATTTACAGTAGTGAAAGGGTTTATATAAGGACATTGGACAGCTGTACTCCAGGTTTCAGTGGAGGGAAGCAGGAATGTTGTGTGTCAGAGAGATTTCACAGTGTGTGTTGTGCTGAATGTTTATGAGTCAGAACAATATGTAGTGTTGAATTATATTGTATATAATCATTTGAGTGATGTTACATTCATCAAAGCTTTACAGGATTTTGTCACAGAAAGAGTTTCAACAGAATGAAACAGCTGATGTCTGTAACCTGGAGAACATGCGTGTGTGCGTGTGTGTGCGCACATCATAATTCTGTCAGATTTTATTCACATATGTACTGTTATTAACAAATGTTTATTGCCAGTGATGTTTTTACTGCTTTTTACCTACACGCGTATCTCATGGTATTTAGCTCTCCATTACTGAGTTAACTGCTCATAATAAAACTATGAATATGTTTTTAAACCGAGTGTTTGTGTGTCTTTATAAAGTGTGTAGCAAAAATAATGTCACTCTGTAATTCAGTCTTAGTGTGTAAATACAATCTTGCTGTTTTAGTTCTGACCTCTAGAGGACGCTGAAGTTATTCCTGCTCATACAAAATGGACGACGCGTCACATTCGTGAAGTGTGTACAAACAGTGTCTGCTGTGTCATTTATTGATATCAGTATTTTTGTGTGTTACTTCACACACACACACAAAGATCTCAGAAGCTGTATCACTGAGGATTATTCACAGATCCAATAGTTATCATACTAAAATACACCCAAACCCCTATACAGTAAATAAAGATACATTCTGTATATATTAACTCTCCTGTGGGATATTTTGAATTTTTTTTATTTTTATAGATGAAAGTTATTAGGGTTTGAAGTCACTATCATCACAGCTAATTAACTGTATAGATCAGACTCCATCATGACTGATTCATCAGCTGTTAACAGAACAATAGATCAGACTTCAACATAATGCGCTTGATCATTATTTAACACATCGAGAAATGCGCTGAAAAGAGTTTATTTGCTTTTAATTCAATAATGTGTTCCGTTGTTTATTCTGCATCCGTGATTATCATGAAACGACACTTAAAACATACTGGACTTCTGATTAATCACTGTTTCTCTTCAAAACACTTTCATTCATTTTAATGATGCTCTTTATGTTAATACAAAACTGTTACTATTATAGAACAAAACTGATAAAATGACAAAGTCAAAATCACAAAGATCGTCATGAAAATATTCTTTGAAAACTCTATAAAACTAATAATAATTTTTAAATAAACATCATTTCAGACATTTTTTTGTCATCTACTAGTTCTATGTTATGTTACTGTACATATTGAAATATATTTTAATTATCAGAAAAAATAAGAATTAGTTAAATTCAGTTTCGGACTCTGCTGATTGGCTGAGAGGAACTTTCGTTACGTCATCACATTCCCATTCCATTCATCAGTGCAGCCGGTTAAACTGGGCAGATAGCTGGTTTGAACTGACAGCCAATCAGTTAGCTGGAACGGTACCTAGTGCTGGTGTTAGCCTATCAGCGGGCTCAACGCCGTTAGCTAGTTTGTTCTCGGCCAATCAGGATCCAGATGCCTTTCCGTGCGGCGTTTGAATTTGTAGTTTAAACGCAGCGTCTGATAGACAGGTCGTGAAATTAAACGTGTTAAGAACAAAACAACAACATTAACCATCATTAAATCTCACCGATCTGAGATCTGCGGCGAGGAGCACGATGAGGAAGAGGTGAGATAGAAAACACGTTTGTGTTGTTATGTATTTAACATGTTTGTGTTCATGTATTTAACATGTTTGCGCTCGGTCGAAACTGCTCTTTCGTTGTTATTATCAGAAATAATTGCATTATTTGTATCAGTGTTTTCTCATGAATGTTTTCAGACGGTTTTGCATTAGTTTCTGAGATATAAAACGGCTGCTGGTTAAGACTCTTTGAAACTATATATATATATATATATCACGGATATGATATGACGAATGTTTTAGTAATACAGACGGTAGTCAATAGTAATAATGATTTATATTTGTATTTCATAAAACAGAAAGTCATTCAAGTGTTGCTGATTAAGAATTATTTTACTGCGATAAAATAATTTGCGTAACCCTTTAAAATGATTTCTGTAAGATCGAGTCACAAGCAGCAGTTTACCTGTGCAAGTGTTAATAGTGTCACCAAACTGTGTGTCTGTGTGTGTGTATGTGTCTGTGTGTGTGTCTGTGTGTCTGTCTGTCTGTCTGTGTGTCTGTCTGTGTGTGTGTCTGTCTGTCTGTCTGTCTGTCTGTCTGTCTGTCTGTCTGTGTGTGTGTGTGTGTAAAATGATGATGCTAAATGATGGTTTATTTTAAAAATGTATAAAAGCAGAAAGGTTTGTGAGGGTTGTGTTCAGGGGATAGAATATACAGTTTCTACAGTATAAAAGTCATTATGTCTATAAAAGTCTCCATAAGACATAAAAACGTGTGTGTGTGTGTCTGCAGTGAGATCCACGCTGCCGAGTCTGTGTCATATCTGAACAAAGCTCTTTGTGAGCTGAAGGACATCTGGGAAGAGATCGGAATCCCGGAGGACCAGCGGCTCCAGCGCACAGACGCCGTTCACATGCACATCAAGGTCTGTTTAGGTTATGAACGTTTCTCTGTGGTCGGAGACTCCAGACTGGAGATGTTAATTTCATCTCGTGGTTTCAGAATCTGCTGGACATGATGATCATGGAGGAGCAGGGCTTGAAGACACGTCTGATCAGCAGCATTAACGCCTGCAGGAAGGAGCTGAGCACTCTGAGTGATGAACTCCAGGTGTCTGACTGTAAGGTGGGTCAGTATGATCCTGGTCTTTGATCTGCAGCTTCAGATTGAAGCTTGTGAATTTTGAGAAGCGTGTGAAATATGCATCATGCCAGAGGTCTTCATCGAGGTCCACAGAGCTGCAGAGTTTAGCACTGTGTGTGTGTGTGTGTGTGTGTGTGCTTGGCAGGAGGAAGATGGCCTCACCATGCTGCAGCTGGAGAAAGATCTCCGCACGCAGGTGAAGATGATGCTGAAGGAGAAGACGGCGCGTCAGAGCGAGCTGAAGTCTCTGATTCAGCAGGATCAGGATCTGTGTGATATTCTGTGTGAAGACCTTTATCCCATCCATCCCGAGCGAGTTCCCTCAACACTGCAGCTGGAGAACTACAGACAGCACCTCACCACCCGCAACCAGGAGAAGGTGAAGCTCACCAGCGTGCAGAGCAGAACTGCTGCTGTTTATTTACTGTTGACTTCCATTTCACACAGAATGGTGCGTTGTGTGTGTTTGCAGGAGCGCCGTCATGTGCAGTTTGTTGGAATGAAGTGTCAGATCACTTCTCTGATGGAGGATCTGGAGGAGCATCCAGACAACACCTTCGAAAAAGACGCAGTGTGTGAAGATGAAGACGCCTTCTGCCTTTCTCAAGAAAACATCAACTCACTCAAAGTGCTGCTGCAGCAGGTACACGCGCACACACACATCATTCATCTGTATTTGGTTTACAGAGTGTTCATTGTTTGTGTGTGTGTTCTTTATTTCAGCTGGAGACTCGTAAAGCTGAGACTGACGCGCTGTGTGTGTCCATCCGTGCTCGTATCGAGGAGCTGTGGGAGATGTTGCAGGTTGCTGATGAACAGAGAGAGAGTCTCATACAGCAAACACACACTAGCACAAAGAGCAGTCTGAATTCTGTGAGTACACACACACACACACACACGTTTAGAGATTCTGCTGCAGGTCTGAATGTCTTCTGTGTGACCCCCGCTTGTGTTTCTCTCCTCACAGCTGCAGGCGGAGCTTCAGCGTTTGGAGGATCTGAAGAAGAAGAACATGGAGCGTGTCATCAGCACCATCAGATCACAGATCCTGAAGTTCTGGGAGAAATGTTACTACAGCCTGGAGCAGAGACAAGACTTCACTTCCTACTACAGCGGTACGCTAGCAGCTGCTGAACTGATCCCATTGGCACTTTGAAGTACTTTAAAGTTCTGAAGACATCAAATTCAGCCTAAGCTGATCTTACTGTCATTTCATTCTGTTCACTTACATTATTTACTTCATAGAAAAGATTTTAAGTGTGAAGGCAGTTCAGAGAGTTCAGAAGGTTTTGTAAAGAGCCACTTTTCCACACCTTAAAAGACTAATTTTAGGTGTAAATTCTGCACACAGATGAGTAGTTTGCTCAGTTTGTGTTCAGTGGTATGATTTAACACATGTCTCGTGTGATGTTGTTGTTGTTGTAAGATGCTGTGAATGAGGAGGTGTTGCGTGATCATGAGATGGAGTTGGAGCGTCTGAAGCAGGATTTCACAGAACACAGTGAACTGTACGATGCCGTTTCCACCTGGAGCACAAACTGGATTCTGTATCAGGAGCTGGAGGTCATAAATCTCATTAAAACAGCGTTTTAAAATTCCCCTGTAGTCCATAACTTCATCCTGTAAAACTCATCTTTCATCATCAACATGACACTTCTGTGAATATGTTTTTCATGTTATTAAACTGCTTGAATGTAATTCTACACTCTTGCTTTATTTAGTATATGTCAATTGATTAATATGTAAATTAGTCCCCACCTCCAATTAATCATTTAATGCTGATCGGTTTGTAAATGATTTGTTTAAAGAATATTAGAACACCTCAGCATCAAGTTTTTAATTTCACTCTCTTTCTCCCATCAGAAAAAAGCCACAGACCCGTCTCGCTTTAACAACAGAGGCGGAAACCTGCTGAAGGAGGAGAAACAGAGAGCTGATCTGCAGAAGAGTCTGCCCAAGGTTCGATCTGAGCCTCTCACACACACACTGTTGTGCCACTGACTGGAATGGCTTGTATGCTAATTGGTCTGTTTTGTTTTTGTTTGATTGGTCAGCTTGAGAAGAGCCTGAAAGCTCAGATTGACCAATGGGAGGCAGCGCATGGTAAAGAGTTCCGTGTGAACGGGCAGCACTTCCTGCAGTACGTGGAGAGCCAGTGGAATCAACACCGCATGGAGAAAGAGAGAGAGAAGCAGGAACGAGTATGAATGCGTTTACTTCTTTCTCTCTTGTGAAGGTTGTTAGGGTTTGTGGTTGTAACTTTGTGTTTTGTACCGAGCAGCAAATGAAGAAAATGAAACAGACGGAAGAAGATCTGCTGTACGGGACGATGATCAGAACTCCCACCAAGAGACGCCTCGCCGGCACCCCGACACCAGGCAAAACCCGCAAGGTACCGAGTGTGTACTGGTGCTTAATTGATTAAAGTTCTGAAAGTAAAACGGGTTTTCCTGTTACATCCCAGAACTTTAATGAAGGCGAGTGAGAGAGAGCAGTTTTATTGTCGAGTCTGATAGATTTTTTAAAGACCAGAAGATGCGAACAGTGTTTATTAACCAGTATTATTAGATGCCAGTAATCTTACTAATAGTTTAAAAATGGTTTCTCTCTCTTTAGCTCAACTCATTGTTGACCACGTGTAACTCCACCCCCAACACCACTCTCCGTTCCATGTGCTCCTCCCCCACTATGAGACCGCCCCTTTCCTCCAGCAAGGTGAGTTAAACTCCGTACACACAATCATTATTATTATAATATATAATATAATATATAACACAATCATAGTATTATTATAAGGATAATGGTGCTCGTCTGTCACCAGCTGTCTGCACGCACGCCGGCTCGTGGCCGAACTCCTCGCGGTCTGGAGAGAAATAAGGAGAATATTTCTCATCTGAGTGGAGCTTTGCGCACCATGACTGCCAGCCCCAGCAGAAACTACTCCATCACATCTGTAGCGTCCTCTTACTCCGAGTTTGCGGTAAGTTTACCATCATCATCCTCACTGATCCTCAGTTCAGACACATGAGTAACAGAGAGACTGATGGATCAGAGACAGTTGTGGATCGCAGCTCAGTAGCACCTGTGTTAATTCTGAGTTCTATTCTAGAAGGATTGTGAGTCCACCACAGTGTCCAGGTCTGTAGAGTTAAAGTTCTCTGTCCAACACACTAACACGCTACTGTGTCTCTGCTAATCTGACTAACGGCGGAGAGTCTTAAGGGGGCGGGCCTTATGATAAGCCACACCCCACTTCCTGTTTGCATTTGTAAAACATCACAAGATAACTGCACTTGAATTTCTCTAATTTACATAATCTTGATTTTTGCCCCTCTTGGGTTTCCTGCTTGCACAGATTTTGCTCTTCAGAATTTTTATTGTTTAAAAACAATAAAAGTTCAGTTGACATTTACATTTAGGCATTTGGCAGACGCTTTTATCCAAAGCGACTTACATTGCATTATACTACACATTGATTCTGAGTATGTGCAATCCCTGGGATCGAACCCATGACCTTGGCGTTGTTAACGCCATGCTCTAACCACTGAGCTACAGGAAAGCTAAGTTGAGACACTGTAACGTCTCAAAGTTTTACGTTTTCGAGTTGTTTTTTTTAATCGGTTTAGGGGGCCTTAAAGAACTTTTAGATGTAATATGAAAGTTGTGGTCTGTGAAACTCTTTATGTGATTGTACTGTGTGTTTGTTTCGTTCACAGCGTGAGCTCTCAAATGGCTCTAAATCCAACATCAAGACTGGAATTCTGAACTCCACCCTCACACACTGAACTCCAGCCGACCCGACGGAGGTTCACCGCTCTGAGGACAAAAACTCTTTAGGGACGTACTGAATGTAAATCGTCTTGAATTTGTTGCAGAATTGTAAATATTTTAGCTCTGCGTTTTACACTTTTTTCCCTTTATTTAACACTAGTTTTGAATGAACGCTTGTGTCTGTGAGCTCGTCTGAAGTTTTTGTAAAAACTCTTGAACTGATCTTCTGGCCCTCAGACATGTTGTTTTTGATACTTTAAATCACAATGAGCTGTTTTCTGTATTAATCACTCCTGTAGTGTTTCTGCTAACTGTAAATAAATGTTTCTTTTCATGGGGATGTTTGGTGTGTTTGGGGTATTTTTCTGGTTTATTTATAAGAACTGATCACAGAACTGTATTCAGTGACAATCATTAAATAGTTTATTATTCAGGTAGAGGGCCCATCGGATGAAAACCACTTTGGTGCAAATATGAGTTTTAGAATATTGGATTTTTTTAAAAATAATCATAAATCATTTGCCCTATATAATGTAAATGACAATATATGTATACATATAATTATATTTAAATGAAGATGTGTGTGATTTGTGAAGTTACCAAAATGATTAGACCAATGGTTCTCAAACTTATTCAGCAGGAGGTTCCTTGTTTAAGGTGAATC
>JAZGTJ010001962.1:19539-47479 GCA_036877575.1 Botia almorhae
AAGAAACTCATGCAAACTTACAATTTTACTTTAAGAATTTTGGATTATATCAAAAACAAATGACTTTGTACAATGCTGGAACCTAAATTCACTTTGTAGCCTTTTTTCTCTGATGTTGAATATAAAAAATGTGTATAATAAAAATATTTTATGATTATTTTTAAATACATAATATTTTACAAAGCACAATCCTGATTGCATACAGGCAAAGGTTTTAAAATAATTTCCTAAACTAGAAATTCCTACGCGGCTCCCCGTAGCGCCCTCTGGTGGTCTCACATGGGACCGCAGCCCCTGTTTGAGAATACTGGTTTAGACTCCTATTTTATTTCCAAGTTTTGTAATCCTGGACACATGCTGTTGTTTTTGTTTGTGGCCGCTTGGGGTCGTTCTGGAGCTTAAAGAAACGCTTGCACAGACTCTTATACTCGCAGTATAATGTAATCTTTGTATACAGTCCTGAATATTTGAGAAAAAACATTATTGAACCATGAGAATAGACTTAAATCCTGTCGTCAAATGTCTCGCTTTTCTGGTAATTTATGTAATATGTATCTTAAATTTTTATATTATAGAAATGTATGGTTTAATTGTTATTGTTAATTTTGTAGTTTCTGTATGTTATTTATATATATATATGTGTGTGTGTATATGAATAACGCTCGCTCGGCTTTACTTGCGGCGCGCCTCACTATTACATTACAATTGTGCATCAGTCTGCTAATATACTGTGTGTGTGTGAGAGAGAGAGAGAGAGAGAGAGAGAGCGTGTGTGTGTGTGTGCTGAAGTTGCATTGCAGGGGTGGGACTCCTGCATTCAGATCTTCTTCTTCATGCGCAGCGGAAAACACACACACACACACACACACTTTAGATCCGATCTCACGACACGAATCTGATCTGAGCCGAACACGCGCATCCATCAGACCGACACGCCGCGTGCACGCGCGTCCGACGCTTTAATGCGCGTTAATTGATGGATGAAAGTGCGCGTGAGCACGAGAGGGAAAAACAGAGACTCGTGAAGGTAAGAACAGATACAAGCGCTCAGAGTCACCGTAAATATCCCGTCATCATGCAAATGTACCTCAATGTTATTACGTGATGTTTAATGTCATAGAGACATTCTGTGTCGTATAACTTCTCTCACTGAATTACTTCGTTTGTTAGTGACGCGGTGGTATTTTGAGATGTGGGGCATTTATTTCTCTCTGTTGCTTTTGCTTCGCTGTTGTGCTTAAGTTCGGGCCCGTTCACGTGCTGGTGCTGATGCAGTGCGCGTGCCCGCGGCCCGGGTGGTTGTCATGGTCACCGTAAGGAGCCCCTTATTGATCTACCACCCAAGGGTTAAATAAACCCCACTGCAGCCCCTTAACAGCAGTGAAAGGAAAAGTCCAATGTTTGTGTACACAGGACACATGCTGAACTCTGTGTGTGTGTGATCAGTGTTGATGTTTGTTGTAAGTCTGCTGTGCATGTTTGTGTTTGTTGTGCATCTGTTTTGTGTGTTAGCTGTGTATCATATGTTTTTGTATGTGTTGTGTTGTCTGTTTGCTAAGCGCTGCTTCTGTTGTGCTGTCTTGTGCATCAGTTTTGTGTCTCTCTTGTGCTCTGGTGTGTGTGTGTGTTGTGTTGCATGTCTGTTATGTGTGTGTGTGTGTGTGTTGCTCCTTTAAAGCTGTAAACCCCAGAAATTCCTTCACAGACACTCTGGCTCTGCTCAGGGGACTCTGGCTCTGCTCAGGGGACTCTGGCTCTGCTCAGGGGACTCTGGCTCTGTAAAGCAGTTTCTCCCTGCAGAAGCCACCTGACTCTCTGTGCTGCTTGTGTTTCAGTGAGACTGTTATTATGAGTCATTCTGGAGATTAAAAGCCTGGCTGATTTATTAGCATTTGCTCTCTTCAGAGCTGCACGGGGAGAGGCGGACAGTGTGACTTCACCCCCCCGCATCACTGTCCTTGTTACAGAGCCACTATTTCATCTCCAGTGAATGCTGTGCTGTCCAGTGGGGAAATAATCATTGCTGAATTATTAGTGAGTCAGGATCGTTCAGAGCATCTTGATTAGCTCTTGTGATTTACTGTCCGTGTCAGTCAGCTGTTTGTGTTGTTCTGGGCTTCTGTGTCTAGACCTCACTGGCCTTCTTCATATCAGGTAGCTTTCGAAATTCATCCTGTTTTGTAGTTCAGATGATTTCTGAATCTAGACCTTTTGATCTGTGATGAATGATTCGTGTCATTTACTCACCTTTATGAAGACAAAAAGTGACAAAAGGGCACTGGACCAGTAGTCTGTGACAATATATTATGATGTTTCTGTTTGTGTTGCGTGAGGAACAAAATGTAAATAATTATTTGCAGATGAATGGATTCTTTCCTTCTCTAGAGACTTACAGACCCCATTTCTGTTCACTTTTATTGATATGTTGAGGGAACATTTTACCCCACATCTTCTGAAAGAAAGATTTAAGGATTTAAGTAAGTATGTATTAGTATGTATCAAGTGTGTGTGATAAAATCTTGTTTCACAAAATTGACACCATTAAACACAGAAGATCCTGTTATTACACAATCCAAACTGAATTAAAAGCAGACTGAAGGAAGCTTCGGTTTTCCGTTCCACGATTCACTGCTCGTCCAGGAGATGAAGGTCTATGAAGTAAACATGCCATCTGGGAAATTATTTTTGGATATTGGCTTCACCATCCAGCCAGTATCACAGTGTTCTGTGTGTGTGTGTGTGTGTGTGTGCCCGTCCATCTGTGTTCTTGTAGTTATTACAGACAGAACGTGGGTAGTCACACACACACGCTGGCTGCAGAACATTGTGTTAATTTTACTGACAGTGTGACTTCAACACATGTTCATTAAAGTTACTGCTTTACACACACACCAGACATCTGAAACCTAAAGACTAATATACATACAACTGTGTGTGTGTGTGTGTGTGTGTGTGTGTCTCTATGTGTGTTACATTACATTTTACATTGGGTCTCACAGGTCTCAGGTATTACAACAGTGTAAGAAGCCATATATATTTGCTTTTATAAAAGAAGTAGAAGTAGAGGTAGTGGCGGTGTGTTCGTTGATTAGTTAAGGAAGGAGTTTTTAGTTGTTTTTTTAAAAGCCATTCTGATGGCTGTAGTGCATTGCAGTAGTCCAGTCTGGAGAGAACAAGAGCTTGAACGAGGAGTTGTGCTGCATGTTCCGATAGGAAGGGTCTGACCTTCCTGATGTTGTAGAGAGCGAATCTGCAGGAACAAGCGGTTTTAGAGAGGTGGTCAGAGAAGCTCAGTTGATGGTCAATTATTACTCCAAGGCTTTTGACCGTCTTGGATGGAGTAATGGTTGCCCCATCAATCTGGATTTGAGAAGTTAAGATGAAGAGATCATAACTTCTCAATCCGGATCATCAGGGTGGAAAGAGAGGTAGAGCTGGGTGTCATCAGCATAGCAATGATAGGAAAAGCCATGTTTCTGAATGATGGATCCTGAAGACACCATGTAGATGGAGAAGAGAAGTGTACCAAGAACTGAGCCCTGGGGCACCCCAGGGTCTAGGTGATGCAGGTTGGACACCTCTCCCCTCCAAGACACCCTGACCTTTCAGAGAGGTAAGATCTGAACCACCAGAGTGCTGTACCTGTAATGCCTGGTGTTTGAGCGTAGTCAGCATCTGGAGTATCTGGTGGTTTACAGTGTCAGAAGCGGCTGACAAATCCAGCAGAATAAAAACTGACGATTTGGAGTCTGCTTTAGCCAGTCTAAGATCTTCAACTACCGAGAGCAGTGAAAGAGCTTCTCTGACCACATCTTCAATACTAGGCATCTTCAACTACCGAGAGCAGTGCAGTCTCGGTCAAATGACCTTTCTTGAAGCCAGATTGGTTGTTATCCATGAGGTTGTTCTGAGTGAGAAAGGCAGAGACTTGACTGAACACAATTCTTTCCAGAATCTTGGCCATGAATGGAATCAGGGATACCGGTCTGTAGTTTTCGAGTAGTGCTGAATCTAGGTTGGGTTTCTTCTGCAGTGGGGTTACCATAGCCTGCTTAAATGTAGTGTGGAAAATACCAGTGTGTTAATTATGTGAGTAAGTGCTGCTGTGACTGCTGGAGATGTTTGTGAGTGTGTGTGTGTGTGTATGTGTGTGTGTGTGCGTGTATGTGTGAGAGTGTGTGTCTCTTTATCTGTGTGTGTGCGTGCATGTGTGTGTCTCTTTGTATGTGTGTGTGAGAGTGTGTGTATGTCTCTTTATGTGTGTGTGTGTTTCTTTATGTGTGTGTGAGTGTGTGTATGTCTCTTTATGTGTGTGTGTGTGTGTGTGGAGGTGGGCTGGTAGCAGTGCTCTGTATAAGGTGCTTTAACTGGCTGGTTGTCATAATCTCTCTGCAGAAGTTTCATCTGATTACCCACAAGTCTCAGCTGACTCACAGCATATACGCCTCTCACTGTGTTTACTTTTAGACCAAACATGATACTTCCTCTCCACAGCCTCTCTCTCTCTCTCTCTCTCGCTCTGATTTAAAATATCACACTGTAGCTGCTTCATTCTCTTTACAAACATGTACATGTAAAAATATTGAAATCTAGTTCTGGTTTTATGGTTTTATGGTTTTATCAGTAAATGTGTTTAACATGTTTAATGAGGGTTCTGTGTGTTTCAGGTGACAGTATGTCTGTGCAGGGACGAGATATTTCAGAATATCACCTCAGCGGTACGCAGAAAATACTTGTGTGACAGTTGTTTTATGATCCTCACTAAGAGAACATTTCTGATTTGCATTGTGTGTGTGTGTGTGTGTGTGTTAGTGGTGCTGAATCCCGCTGGCTGGGAGGTGTGTTTGTTTGTGTTGGGGTTTCTGGTTTTGTTCGCGGTGGTGATAGTGAATCTGTGGAGGTTATATAAGTCCGGCACCTTCCCGACCCCCTCGCCATACCCGAACTTCCACTATCAGTACCTGCAGGAGAAATATGGCTCCTCCCACTCAGAGATCAGACAGAAGGTAAAACATCTTTTGTCTTTATTAATGTACACACACCGACTTACATTCATCTGAACCTCAGCAATGATGTCAGTGTAAAATTCACATGCTGAATTATAATCTGTACATTTATAAAAATGGTTTATAATTTGAGTTGTTAGGTTTAATTTCCCAGGAATTGTAAGTTTGGCTTCATTTGACGTGAGATGGCGACAGAGAGGCAAAAGTTCACATCACAATCATCACATTAAACTTGTCAAGATTTGTTCTGTCTTATAGCGTGTTGCAGCCACCAACCAGCGGAGGGCGTCGTCTTCAAGTCGGAAGCCGAGTTTGCAGCTGTTGGACACTCCGGATGGGTTCCGAGATCTCGGAACGCTGGAGCTGATGAGCCGAGAACTGGATCCGAGTGGCACCCTGAATCGTTCCATGTCCTCGGAATCGCTGTGCTCCATCTCGTCCATTGCTCAAACCTTCGGCCACGACTTCACGGTGGGGCAGCTGGAGGTGACGCTGGAGGTGGACGCTCGCTCCTCGCTTCTGCTTGTCTCGCTGCACCAGGGTAAAGATCTGCTGGAGAAGGAGGAGGAGAACTTCCCTGGGTGCTACATCAGCGTCATGCTGGTTCCTCAGCAGATCAGTGTGGGAGCCACACAGGTATAACCTGCAACCAGAACCCATGTCGACAACTTATTTACTTACGTAATTTACTTTTAAATATGTTAACCAATCATAACAGAGGTCATTTGCGTATTCAAATATGAGTAATGAATAATGACTTTTTAATATTCTTCACTCTCTCACTCTCTGACGGGTGCAGGTTCAGAGAAACGCGTTCACCGTGCTGTTCGACGAGCGCTTCTCTATTCCGTTACACTCAGTCAATCTGGAGGAGAACAGTCTGAGGTTCTCTGCTTTCGGTGTGGACTCAGATGAGAGGAACTTCAGCGCTGGAGTGGCAGAACTGAAACTGTCAGATCTGGATCTTTCATTCCGGCCGTTCAATGCTTGGCTTTATCTTCAGGACATCAATAAGGTGCCACAAACTCAACTGAACAAGACAAACTGAATAACATAACAGAAGTGAACAACGTGTGATTATAAAACCGTTTGCCATCTTATGTGATGTGATTTTCTATCTGTCCAGCAGATGGTGCTGTGGTCAAAGATCTGGGCTGTAAGTTTAACCTGTTTGTCTCTTATGTCTGGTTTTGTTCAGGCTGTGGATGCTGTTGGTGAGATCTTGTTGTCTCTCAGTTATCTGCCCACTGCTGAGCGTCTCACTGTGGTCGTGGCCAAAGCCAAGAACCTGGTCTGGACCAACGGAAAGACCACAGCAGGTCTGTTTTAACAGATATCAGCAGATTGTGTGCTACATGAGTTCATGCAGTTGCTCTGTGAGAACACACACGTTCTGTTCTTCTGCTGTTACAGATCCGTTTGTTAAAGTGTATCTGCTTCAGGACGGCAGGAAGATCAGCAAGAAAAAAACCTCCATTAAAAGAGATGATACAAACCCCATCTTCAACGAGGCCATGATCTTCTCAGTGCCTGCCAACGTCCTGCAGGTGAAAACATCTGTCTGTCTGTCTCTGTGTCAGTCTGTCTATCCATCCATCTTGTGCTAAGGAACACAAAACATCACAATAAAACAACAGAAGTTAAAAACTCCCCATCGTGATACTAAAACGTGTTGTGTGATTTTGTGTGATTGTTTTAGTGAACGGTGAGGTGTCGGTCTGTTTGTGGTGTTTGTGAATCACTTGTGTGTGTGTGTGATTTCTGCAGGATCTTTCTCTAAGAGTGACAGTCGCTGAGAGCACAGAGGACGGGCGGGGCGAAAACGTAGGTCATGTGATCATCGGACCGGAGGCCGGCGGGATGGGAATCACTCACTGGAACCAGATGCTGGCCACCCTGCGGAAACCGGTTTCAATGTGGCACCCGCTCCGGAGGACCTAGACCTGACCCCTTGACCCCTGACCCCTTGACCCCTGACTCTTGTCTGCATGGTGCCTACTGTAACAGTCTTAGCGGTACAGACGTCTGAATATGATGCTGAATCCAGAAAGGAGAGAAAGACACTCCAGTGGCTCAGGACGACTCAGCTGCTCCTGGGGGGTCTATGAAATCCAGGTTTTATTATCCAGGTTACACTTGTATATACTGATAACAGGGTGGCTGTCGTCTGCTGCAGCTGCAGGAAAAATAAGACACAGGTCGCCGTAGCCACATTCTGTTGATATTTAAAGCATCAAATGAATGAAACGAATAGATTTGTTTGGCTAGAAATACAGTTTGGGGGGTTGAATACTGTTATTTTCTCTGCTTAGAAATGAAAGCGTACTAACATTGGGATTCTCTTTCCCTTCTCTCAGGCAAGTGCAATGACACTTATTAGCCTAACGGTGGCACCATTGAGCCACATCGTGTGCAGCATTAAGGTTTCTTCACTGGTTTCTTCAAGATCTTGAGTTCCACATACTGGCTTCGATGCCATTAAGAATCAAAGCAGCAAACGCTGTTTAACTTGCGTTAATACATTCTGTGTCAGACCTAAAAAACAGAGTTAAAAAAACTTCAAAAATGAATATTTTAATAACTACCGGTTATGTTTTGTAGATTGTAATAGGATTAGTCTACTATTTACTCTGAACATATCACATTACTGCGTATTTAATTTCTAAAATCCAACCTTGACTAGTCTAGATTAGATTCATGTAGCCACGTTGTAATAGTTATTGTTGGACGTTCAATGTAGTTATTAAATAAACATAGTGAATGTAAACT
The DNA here is from genome assembly GCA_036877575.1 of Botia almorhae. Classification (NCBI taxonomy): domain Eukaryota; kingdom Metazoa; phylum Chordata; class Actinopteri; order Cypriniformes; family Botiidae; genus Botia; species Botia almorhae. The sequence continues at coordinate 27,315 of JAZGTJ010001962.1, forward strand.
AGCTATATATGTAGCGCAAGAACTGTCACAGGATTATTAAAACATAGACTTACGTCACATCATGACCTAAACATGTACTTTGTGGTTTTGTACCTGTTTTCTCAGTTTTCTCGCGACACCAAACACATGCAGTCATTCATAATAAGTTCTTTGAATTTTCTTTGGCAAAACAGAAAATAAAAACTATGTTGAACTGCCGCAATAATTAAACTTTGTGATGACAGAATGTACAAACTTCACACCAAAATCATCGACTCACATCCTGTCAGATGAAACGCGTTTTGTAGAAGATCTGCTCTGAGTTTCTGCCAGTGGAAAAATCATTTTACTGGATTAAGTGCTGCCGATGTGGTTCATTTTTTACTACTAACAACGTTTTAAGCTTGACACCATTAAACGTCATTCTGTGCCAAATTCACCCTAACAGAAGCAATACTGTCATTTACAGATTGAAGACATGATGACACACATGCGCATGCTCGTGTAATGTACGACATACTGCAGTTACATTAATTGTTTGAATAAAAATGCTGTGTGCTTCGTTTCATGTGACGTCACTGGATGTTTTCTTGTTCAGATTTAACCGAATTAACCAGAAGTACATTAGATGTGAAGAAATAAATGTGCTTTATTATGCAAATAGCATTATAATTATAAGTACAGTGTAAATGTATTAGCATTTCACTCTGCATATGTCTGCTATATCATTGAGTTAAAATATATGAGTTATAACTTAGTTCTTAGAATCAGGGTATGGAATAATAAATTATAAGAAATTAGGTGAACCTATACTACAAATATACGTATATAGGCGACATATGATATATGTATTACGTGTACGACGTATGTTACATATATTAAAACATTATGATGCTTTGATGGGCATTATGATCAGCGTTATGATGAACATTATGATCAACATTATGATGAACATTATGAAACATCATGTTAGGTTTGTTATATTATTTCACAGTAACGTTTAGATAAGTGCACAACCGCAGTAAATTAAAACAGGTCCGCTTGACATTGAGTGGCACTTATTTCCAGCTGGTCTTTATTGTGAATGACATTAACACTGTGTTCCTCTAGGAGGCGCATGGCGGCTCAAACACACAGTCCTCCGTTAAGCCGCATTGGGCGGGGCCTATAAGCTCCGCCCATTCAGGAACTCAGTCTTATGTTCGCTGTCATTCCACTCATATGTGAGTTAGAGGAGGAGATGAGAGAAGGGCTGAAGTTCAAGTACAAAAATCGAGTTACGCAAACCAAATAAATAACCATCAGATTAACACAGATTAAGACACTGTTTGTGTGTGTGTTTGAATTCAGAGGATCTGAGTTTGTTTCTCTTCCACAAACTGTCCTTTCAAAATGGCAGATAGAGAGAAAGCGACGGATCAGATGAAACTGTGGAAGGAGGGTCGCGGCGCTCAGGTCTGCTGCACAATCAATATATGTTATTTTATTAAATATGGGTTCACAGTTGTTGTTTGGTGTGTTTTAACTCGATATGTATGTGCGTTTGTTAAAGGCATGACTGGAAATGGTGCCAAAGGTTGCAGGGCTGTAACGCACAAACGCGACCTAAATCCGAGAATATCTGCAGTTATAATGTGCAAAAGCAAAACTAAACGTCATCAAGTGTTGCTTTACGCTAAAGATTGTTTTAATTTTTAAATACAGCAATGCGATATTTTGATAATGAGGCATTTTTGTCATGAATGTTGTGCAAAACGTCACAGCAAGTCAAACCGTTTAAGTTTGTTGTTTGATATATTGTCTGATGCAACCTGATGCATAAAAAATTAAAGGTTTCCATTTTATTTCAAATATTGGCGTAAAACAGTGAATGCATGTCTAAATATTAAACGTAATTGTTGTTTTCATTTCTAAGCATGTTTGATTGTTATAATCTTGCATGTTTTTGTAAGGAAAAAAAAACACATAGTTGAGCACCAAATATCTAAATAATGATGATATAACGCAAAACAGAATATTTTAAAGTTGAAGTGGGTCAACAAAGACGCCTAAACGGAAGAGGTCATATCCCCGCCCCTCGACCCTCTAACGTGATTGGTCAATGTCAGGACGGACACCGCGCTCCCCCAATAAAATTACGTAGTTTAACGTCAATCAAAAAGCAGATCGAGGCCTTTCTAAGTTTGTGTAACACAGGACAGGACAGTTTACCCTAGTTATTCCAGCAACAGTTAAACTTTAACCAAATAACCAGATCAATATCTGTCATGCTTATTTAATCAACATTTCCAGGCTTTAGAAGCCAACAAATAAGATTGTTTGGCTGTTAGTTTTAAAAAGCTTTCATACACCAAATGCTTCAGAGTCTTCAGAGACAGAACATTATACAAAAATAATTAATGATAACAATAATCATTGTTAATGTATTATTATTATTATTGTAACGAAAAGGAAACAGTATTACACAATGTTTTCAAATGACTGACGGTATAATAATCATTTAATAAGGATGACGTGATTTCTTTAAATGTGATCATTTGATTTCTTTGGGTTTTTATGATTCTGTTTGGGTGTCAGCGGCCGGATGTCTTGACCACGGGAGCTGGCGTTCCGATTGGGGACAAATTAAATGTGATGACGGCGGGTCCACGCGGACCCCTGCTGGTGCAGGACGTAGTGTTCACTGATGAGATGGCACACTTTGACCGCGAGCGGATTCCTGAGAGAGTCGTGCATGCTAAAGGAGCAGGTAAGTTTAACACACACACACACACCCACACACACACACACAGTCTCTCACACACCCACACACACACACACACACACCCACACACACACACACACACACACACCCACACACACACAGTCTCTCACACACCCACACACACACACACACACACACACCCACACACACACAGCTTCAGTGTCGTGTGTGTGTGCAGGAATTGAGAGGTATTAAAGATATGATTCATGTTTTGAGATCTAATTGGAGGAGAGTAAATATTAACTGTTTATAACGTGATTATAACGTTATGTTAATACGTGTGCTCTGTATTCACAGGAGCGTTTGGTTATTTTGAAGTGACCCATGACATCACACGCTACTGCAAAGCCAAAGTGTTCGAGCATGTGGGCAAGACGACCCCCATTGCTGTGCGCTTCTCCACTGTGGGTACGAGACTCTACAGAGAAACATGACTGTGAAATCACATACTGGGGTTCTGAGAACATATTAGTGCTTGTGGATCCTGGACTGCAGATAATAATCATCATGTCAGAGTTAGAAATGCCAGGAAATGATGTTGTAAGAGAGGTTATGATGGTTTGATGGTTTTGTAAGAGGGTAAAGAGCGCATGCACAAACAACAGACAGACTCTGACCTTCATGATAATAATCACACAAAAACAGACACTCCAGTCTATCATAACTTACAGTAATAACAATTCCTTAACATAACATCACTTTTATTTTCTAATATAATCTGTAGTTTTGCTTTATGACTGTCTGCGTGTCTGTCTGCGTGTCCGTGTGTGTCTGTCTGCGTGTCTGTCTGCGTGTCTGTCTGCGTGTCTGTCTGCGTGTGTAGCCGGTGAAGCTGGGTCTGCAGATACTGTGCGTGATCCTCGTGGGTTTGCTGTGAAGTTCTACACTGATGAGGGCAACTGGGACCTCACAGGAAACAACACCCCCATCTTCTTTATCAGAGATGCGCTTCTGGTGAGAGACACAACACACACACACACACACTCATGATGCTGATTAATGTGTTTTAAGTCGTTTCTTGTAATGTGTTCATCATTTGTGTGTGTGTGTTTGTGCAGTTTCCGTCCTTCATTCACTCTCAGAAGCGGAATCCACAGACTCACCTGAAGGATCCAGATATGGTTTGGGATTTCTGGAGTCTGCGTCCAGAATCTTTACACCAGGTACATCTGAAACCTCACCTGCGTTCTGATGTTTAGACAGAGAGTCTCATTCATGTTGACGTGTGTGTGTGTGTGTGCAGGTGTCTTTTCTGTTCAGCGATCGGGGAATACCGGACGGTTACCGTCACATGAATGGATACGGATCACATACCTTCAAACTCATCAACTCTGAGGGCAAACCTGTGTACTGCAAATTCCACTACAAGGTCATTATTGTGTGTTGAAGTTTTAACCAATGAAATTCTGGTGTGGGCGGAGCTACCCTTTGTGTTTGAATCATATTGTCCATCACAGTGTCTTGACTTGTCTGTTAACTAGTTAGTGTGCAGTTAAGCATTATGTAATGTCTTTCAGACTGACCAGGGCATTAAGAATCTGACAGTTGAAGAAGCAGATGGTGTGGCTTCTACTGACCCTGATTACGCCATCAGAGATCTCTACAATGCCATCGCCACCGGCAACTTCCCATCCTGGACCTTCTACATCCAGGTCATGACCTTTGAGCAGGCCGAGAACTGGAAGTGGAATCCGTTTGATTTGACTAAGGTACCAGCGCTCATGTCACCAGCTTTCAGAAGTTGTACACAAGCATCACAAGCGCTGAAACGTGTGTGTTGTTTCCAGTAAGGATGACTTGTGAATGATTGTGTGTCAGGTCTGGTCTCATAAGGACTTCCCTCTGATTCCTGTCGGCCGGATGGTGCTGAACAGAAACCCTGTGAATTACTTCACTGAGGTTGAGCAGATTGCGTTCGATCCCAGTAACATGCCGCCCGGAATCGAGCCCAGCCCGGACAAGATGCTGCAGGTGCAGTTTCATCATGAGTGTCCAAGCGTGTTGTTCACAAACTACCTAGACTGTATTTTTAGGTGTCACATGTGCACCCTTATAAAGCCCAAAAATGTGAAGTCTGCCAGTTTATTGCCTGAATGCTGGTTTATTGTTCTCAGTTTGTCTTTAAGTGATTACAATAATTGAACTTCTGTAAATCACTGTGGATTAAAGCATTAACTGGCTATGTGACTAATCTACTAATTATGAGAATTACTCGATGACTAATTACTTTCATTGGTAATGAGCCATGTTTTCTGCTGCAGGGGCGTCTTTTCTCTTACCCAGACACACATCGCCATCGGCTCGGAGCAAATTACCTCCAGCTGCCTGTTAACTGCCCCTACCGCACCCGTGTTGGAAACTACCAGCGAGACGGGCCCATGTGCCTGAACGACAATCAGGGTGAGAACAGAAGAATAAATGTCATCTGTGGGGTTTGTAAAGGAGTGTTTCAGTTTAATGTGTTACATGAGTTAATCCGTGTGTGAATCAGCCTTAAACCTCTCACTGAATTAAACCAGTTCCTACTCTGTCCTGCAGGGGGCGCTCCTAACTATTACCCCAACAGTTTCAGTGCCCCAGAAACCCAGTCATGCTTCCTGGAGTCAAAGTGTCAGGTGTCTCCCGATGTGGGCCGATACAACACTGCAGATGATGACAATGTGACTCAGGTGTGTGTGTGTTTGTGTGTGTGTGTTTATAATCATGTGTAAAGCACCTGTGTGAAGTTTCCCGCTCTGATCTGGTCTGCAGGTGCGTACGTTCTTCACTCAGGTGCTGAATGACGCTGAGAGAGAGCGTCTGTGTCAGAATATGGCCGGCCACCTGAAAGGAGCGCAGCTGTTTATTCAGAAGCGCATGGTAAACAACACTGTCACTATTGAAACCTGATAATAAACATTATGAGGAGCAGCTGGAAGTGAACTGACTAGAAGAAGGTTCAGTTAGATGAATGTGTTTGTGTAGGTTCAGAACCTCATGGCTGTTCATTCAGATTATGGGACCCGTGTTCAGACTCTCCTGGATAAACACAATGCAGAGGGCAAGAAGGTAGAACACACACACACACAGTCACACACACACACAGTCACACACACACACACACACACAGTCACACACACACATGCATCAGTTGTTGATTTCAGTGCATGTTGTTCATTTGTTTGATTCTCTGTTTCTTCAGAACACGGTTCATGTTTATTCTCGTGGTGGATCATCTGCTGTGGCCGCAGCTTCCAAGATGTAATACGAAAGTGCCGTCTGTCTGCGCAAACACACACACACACAGTAAACGAACATACACACTCGATCTACATACCAACACAATGACACATTGTAACCAAATAAAAAACACAAACACTCATACAGACATACATTTACTTACACACACACACACACACACACACACAGGTTTTGTGAGTGTGCTGTTATATTGATATAAGATTGTGATTAATTTTATTAAAACATCTGGTATCTAATAAAGCCGATTCTTATTAAAAATGTAATTTGTGAAGGTAACAGTAATTCGGTAATGCATCACAATTTTCAGCTGCATAATCACTCTCTCGCTAAGAGGCCTTTATTGCATCTGTGAACTCAGTTTGAGCTAATCCAAAATGTGAAGTCGCCAAAAATAAAACCAGAATGTTTAACAGAAATGTGTGTTTAGTATAAATTCTGTGTGACTTTCTGCTACTGATGCAGTTCATAGCTGAACAGGTGAAATTACCTGTCCGTCCCTTTTGCCTTAACTGAACATAATTTAGTTCTTAGAATATAAGTGTTGAAGTGTTTTGTCATTTTATAATGGAAGTAATAAATTAGAAAACTTGATCATGACCACTGAGTTGTGGATTTATTTGAAGTCCTGTTTGCTCCATTTGTTTTTTTTGTTTAATATATTTGCTGTAAAATGTTGTTTCACACGCGTGACTGAGATTTGAGCTCTGCAGATAAAGATGATCAGTTTGTGTGACATAAATTCATGTTTCTTGGGATGGTGCTTTTCTTTATTAATTCTACAGCTGGTCACTTCTGTATGACAGCAGCTTGGAAATATTTGTTTAATGAAAGTGAACAGTGTTGATTTAAATGACCTGTACAGGTGAGTAAATATGACAGAACTGTTATTGTTTTATTAATTACAGCATTCTACTGTAAGACACTGAATGTAATGTAATCAGGGATGCAGGTTTGAATTACCTTGAATAGGGTTGGGCACTTGGTTGTGATGATTAATGTTAGGGTTGGGGGCTATACATTGTATTGTGTAGTGTGTGTTCTGGAACATTTGGAGACAGATTTTAATGAAATGGTACCACTGAAAAGCAGCAGAACCCTGCCCTGATCTCTAGCAACAACCACATAATGAATGACCTCTCTCTCTCTCTCTGTTCTCTCTCTCTCTCTCTCTCTCTCTGTTCTCTCTCTGTCTCTCTCTCGCTCCACCCCTCTGCTGTGCTGTATAAGTACTTCTGGTCGTTCTCTTCAGTGATTTCTCTTCAGGTTCTTCCACAGGAGTTGACCCTTGACCTCTGAGGATGGATAACGCCACATACAGCTTCGTGAGTGACTGCACTCCGCTCACTAACAGTAAATCTGGCCGTAAGACGGGCGGCTCGACTGTGGTCAACATGAGCCACGCGGGCAAGAAACCTCCAAACGACTATCTGATCTGGTCCCTGTGTAACACTCTGTATGTGAACTTCTGCTGTCTGGGGTTCATGGCTCTCATCTACTCCATCAAGGTGAGATCAAACACACACAATCAGTGTTTAGGGTATCAGAAAGTGTCAGTGTATGATAACTTTATAACAACATACATTAGTATGTTTGAAGCATGATTAAGAGAATATCAATCAGTCAACAGTTAATTTATATGAAGACACTTGAGGGGAAAAAAAACAAGCTGGTTGTTTTTACACCTGTAGAAGAAATTGAAGAAACTAACTGGAGATAAGATTCAGTTTTCTAGAACAGCTGGACGTCATTGTCTCAGAGTTTCGTGCTTGTTTGTTTTTTCAAGTCTTTAAAGAGAAGATTTATTCAGAGAGTGAAATTACACACTCGCCTCATGTGCCTTAAAATTACATGTGTCCAGATTTAAAGTTAATTGGTGTCTAGATCCTGCAGGTCTGGAGAGTCTGCAAACATTCCTGCAGGAAGAAACGTTCATTTGACTTCAGTTCATTCCACAAAGATCTTTTTATACTCTTTTTGTTTTTTACAAACACATACTGCTGCTTTGTTAATCAGGAAACTATACAGTCATTAAATGCAACACCAAGAACTCTTAAACTCTAAAAAACACATACAGGCAACTCCAAAACCCAAAAACCCAGGAACTATTGAACTGAAGGTGTTATGAAGAACTGTTGAGGAACCTTTTTTAGAATGTATGTGCTGAAATACAGATGTCCAAAACTCACTGTGTGTGTGTGTGTGTGTGTGTGTGTGTGTGTGTGTGTGTGTGTGTGTGTGTGTGTGTGTGTGTGTGTGTGTGTGTGTGTGTGTGTGTGTGTGTGTGTGTGTGTGTGTGTGTGTGTGTGTGTGTGTGTGTGTGTGTGTGTGTGTGTGTGTGTGTGTGTGTTCAGGCTCGAGATCAGAAGACCTTGGGCGACGTGCGGGCAGCACAGGAATTCTCAGACAAGGCAAAGTGGTACAACATCTTGGCATCAGGCTGGAATCTTCTGGTTCCTCTGCTGCTGCTGGGTCTGCTGGTTCTGCTCCTGGTTCATCTCGGCAGCTCACAGGGAGCGTTTGATTTCTTTGGTGAGGACGGATTCCAAAGCTTTATGAAGCTCTTCAGCAGGTAGACAGAACGACTCCAGGAATCACACAATCCAGTCAGAACTCAGCCTTCCAGTCAGAACTCAACCTTCCAGTCAGAACTCAACCTTCCAGTCAGAACTCAACCTTCCAGTCAGAACTCAACCTTCCAGTCAGAACTCAGCCTTCCAGTCAGAACTCAACCTTCCAGTCAGAACTCAACCTTCCAGTCAGAACTCAGCCTTCCAGTCAGAACTCAACCTTCCAGTCAGAACTCAGCACCTGGACTGTAAACTCTTCAACCTCTTTGTCAGTGTATTGCTTTCTTTGGTTATGTTATGTCATGTATTGTTATTATTATTTTAATTTTTTAATCTGTGTACTGTATGTTAACTAACAGTTATATCTGCTCTTCAGTTTTATTTTATACAGTAAATTGGCTTTACAGTATTTAATAAAATATTTAATGTTCTCAGTATTTTTCTGCATGTGTCTCTTTGTACAGATTTTATTTGAACGGATTTCTGTCAGCATGAAGGAACATTAAAGGGTTGATGTTGGATTTGCAAATGAACAGTATGTTTGTTCTGTTCAATCGACCTGTAAGAAATTAGCTCAGAAGTAAAACTGTAACCAGAGAACAAAAATCAAAGACATATCCAAACATGCACCAAAATTCATTTACATAAATTAATGCATCGGATAATCTGAATCAACAATAGACAAAACATTTTTACAGCATTTATTTTTTCTTGATATTAGTTCAGTTGATTGTGCATTAACTAATGTTAACACACAAACCATTAGCATGGTAATCAGTTAGATGTTGTGTGATAACCAGCTGTTCTGCGTTCAGCAGGGTGGGGTTTTTCAGTAGCAGAGCTGTGGTTTACTTCTCATGTGTCTCTGTGTAGTTTCTCTGTGTCTGTGATGTTCTGCTGTGCTGACAGCTGTAGCCCCTCCCAGCTGTGCTGGTATTTTTATCATTTAAATAACAGACTCTCATGCCAGCCTCTATTTCAGTCTATTTAAATAGAAGACACAGATGTGCAATGACTTGATTAAAGAGTAAAACACACACACACATATATATATATACACATACACACACACACCCTCATGTAACTTATGTAGCTTCTACATATGAGACGTGCTGCTGGAGCTCAAAACACTGATCACACACATATCATGAACAGCTGCTTGTAATGTACAGTAATTAATGTACAGTAACTTTGTCTGGCTGATGGCTTTCTCCATCATTAAAAACTCCATCATTAAATCTCTCAGGCCATTAATTAATTCTGGCCAGTGTTGTTTTATTCAGTTTATTTTAGTCTGTCCACCTGTGATATTGTGAACAGTGGTTCTAGATGTGGGTATTTAAGTGTCTGTTCTGAACCATTGGGAGGGAAAATGTCAGTTTTTCTTACATATTAGAAAAGAGTTTGTGCAGTTCTGTTAACACCTCTTCCACCATCATGAGTCCCTCCTTCATCTCTTCTAACCTTACGATCTGATCAGAGCTTTTGTGTCTTTATTTTGTTTTCGCTAGAAATCATTTTACAACATTATGTATTTTGTGCTCGCCCAGTTATGAGTTGAACAGTAATCTCAGGATTGAGATCTGTAAAATATGACATCACAAGCCCATGTAATAATAATGAACCAGTTCTGTTTGTCGATCAGATTAGAGCTGTGCAGATATATGTATTATATATGTACATATGTTTTGAGTGATAACTCAAAGTCTGTGATTTGACTGTTATCTTTTTAGGGAAGGATGGAGGTTTTCAGCTGCTGTGGTTTGAACACAAGCGCACTAGGGAGGGTCACACACATAAACACCCAGCAGCTGAAATTAGCCGCTGGAGGAGACGCGCACACGCGGCGGTCGGTGAGGTATAATCTTCCTCTTCCTCTTCACTGAGGCTGTAATAAAGCTCGGGAGTTTCTGGGTGGCTTTGAGCTACCGCCCAGTTTTAATAACAGGCACCGCGTCAAATATTCACTGACCGCCGGTAAGATCAATGTTTATAGCGCTGGTTATGGGACTCACATGGTGCTCTGAAAGACTTCAAAGAATATCACAGGCTGTCATGGTTATGTCAGGTGATCATACGAGGTTTTCGGTGTGTGATCGCGGAGGTTTAATCTCAGTGAATGTTGCATTTGAGGTACAAATACACGCAAACACGAGGACACACAGCTGATGGACGTCTGTATGTTGCGTACATGTAATTGTGTGTCTGTGAATTGTCGCCCTCTAGTGTCTGACAACTACAGCGCTGTGATCAGTGGTTCAAATGAAAACTTTGACCCAGTTTTAACTGCCCACTTACTGTAAAAGCCTGAATTCACAGATTAGCTACAGTCGGTGTTTTATTGTCATTAGTAATATATTCTCTCAATGTTTTATTTACGATCGCTGTAGTGAGGGAGACTGTAAACTTCTTTAACGTTCTGTTAGTGTGTTGGACTCAACATTTAACTTTAAGAATGAAAATATATCAGAATGTGTAATTAAAAACTTCAAATGATGTTAAAACCTAATTTTATTCTGCGACTTGTTTGTAGTTACATTTTGCCAACAGATGGCGCTGTTGAGTCATTTACAGTCTCTTTAACCAGTGTCCGAAAAACTTTTACCTGATAACTAGAAACTTTCAGAATTCATATAAAATACATCAAAACAAGTACAAACGTCTCTACAAAATAACACGTTTATCATATTTTTCTCGTTTATTATATAAACGAAATATCATATATTTCCTCGTTTTCCCTGAATAAGATGCAAGTTCTCAGTTTTACTTGAACCCTGCACACAGATCTAAACGCGCTCTGGTCACGTGTGTCCACAGTGTGACGTCACAGCGCGGCGCCTGATGTGCCTGAATGAGTGTGTCAGCTGGTGCGTGTCTGACCCCTCCCCCTGCTGCATGTGGTTGGCCAGCTGGTGTCCATGGAGACGCAGCTGTTGAGTGGGTGAGAAACACAGGAGAAGAGAGCACTCATAAGACATCTGTCCTCCATGACAATAGCACGGTTCATTTCCACACATCTACACTGATGACACACCATTTGTGCTGCGACCTTTGTCAAAATGTCTGTCCTCTGTATTCATGTCATGTAATCTTTAAGTCTTAACCACAAACACATACCCTAGTTACTGTATATATATATATATATATAAACGAACTATAATACTTTAACTTTTTAAGTATATGTGCACAAGGCTATAACCACAAAAAACACGTTCCCTTCAATATACAGATTACAGTGCTTGAGCAGTTTGGGCAAAGGTTTATTCCTAAAATAGAAACATCTGTTCTATTAGGATGAAGCTGGTGCCAGACATGTGCTGGTTTTGTGTCGAGTTTTCCTGCTGCAGCACTGATGTCTCAATTAAACGGGTTTCTGATGGTGTGACAGAAATGTTTGATAAAAAACCTTCATGTTGGCTTTGACCCAACTGAAGAGTTTAAGTCAAACATAAAAAAGAAATCTTGCTTGGACATTTAACCATTTAATTGTGAGTATATATGTTTTTTAGTTAGTATGAAGATGTTGTCTTATGTCTATGTTTGAATACTTAGTTGTAACTTAAAGTTTGAAGGACTAGTTGCTAAACAGGTAGAAAAATCAAGTTTGTATCAGTAATAGCGTTTGAAACATGTGGAGCGTGCTGTGGCTGTCAGTGAAGATGTCTGTATACAGATGTTAAACACACACATGAATAGTGAGTGGAAACCCGCTGGTGTCTCTTCTGTATGCAGCCACGCGTCATTCCTGCGCTTACACGCCCGCGGGTGTTCGCGCGCGTCAGCGGGTGCTCGCGCCGCGTGGATTTCACTGGTCTGTGGGTCACGCAGCTTTAATTCGGGCTCATTAGCAGCTCAAAGCGAGATGACATGCGTTTCACGCTTTTAATCTGTGCTGTACTCCTCTTTTCTCCTCCTCTCTGTTCATCTTAGTGTTGCTTTTGTTCTGCCTATGTGGTCTTAACACGACCTCCCCTCTTGCCCCACTGAACCCCCCCGCACCCTTTAGTGGTGCGAAACCCCTGATCTACACTTCCTAAATCGACCATGCTCACTCAGAGGGCGCTTTATATTGAAATACCTCTTTTAAAAATAAAGCTACCGTACTATAATTATTACATCATTAACCTGCTATTAGCCATCACAGATCACCGCTGTTCATAGCGCTAAATTGTCAGCTTTTGTAATTGCATTTGTCTTATGAACACTAAAACGCAAGAGAGGAATCAGGGTTGATTTGGGGTTTTTGGCATCTAGGTGGATAATGTGACGTGTAAGACCCAATGCCTCTTTAATATTTAAAATATAAGAGTATTCATATACTGTACGAGACAACACGTGTTTATATACATTTATTAAAGCAATATTCTGTACATCAGTGACAAATATGGCTCAGGATCATGATTTTTGGTCGTTTTCAAGTAACAATGACTAAAAGCTACATTTAAGACAACAAAAGTCCAGAGGTATTATGTGTAATGAAACAGTGAGTGAAAAATAAATAACAGTTACAAAAAACTATATATACATAAATATATATTCAACAAAATAAATATGAATCCTGCTTTAAAGTTCTTTTACACTGTAACGAGCCAATGCTGCTCTTTCATGAACAGAATAAAATCTGAATCTCATTATGACGGGACGTTACGTCATCTCCTCCGCTCTGTTCCCGCCGCTGCTGTGTGACGCGCTGAGGCGGCCGCGGGTCTTTTCCCGGGATATTTTCACTCAATATTCCTGCTTTCCTGTTTTCCCGCTGTCAGTTCTTCTTCGCTTTCCATAGAAGTCTTCAAGAAAACAATAAGATGTATATACAATAAGAGCGCGTGTGCGGTTATGTTACAGTACATGTGATAATAAGTCGCTATAGATGATATGTTGGATGTTTTACCTGTAATGCGCCGGTCTGTCAGTCCTCTCGTCCGCACGTGAGCGGGTGTTTTGCGGGATGTTTTGGGGTTTCGTCTGTCTGTCTCTTTCTCATGGTTCAGTCTCTTCACCGGTTCAGCACGACCGCCGCACTGCGGTGCAGCCTGTGCGGATCTTTCTCCGTTCGGCTCCCCTGACAGATCAGTCCGGATTCTTTCCCGGTAAAAGGCCGGACAGTCCTCGGCTGGTTCCCACACCAGCTCCCCGTCCAGCGGCCGTCCTGCGCCGAAATCAAAGTTCCACCTCAGCCGGTCCTGTTCATTGATCTCCTGCAGTCTGGAGGTCAGCTCTCGCCTCAGCTCGTTGTGATCGACGGGTCCGAACAGATTCCTGCAGGTTCTTGTGCGCTTCAGTAGAGAACTGAGGGAACTAAGAGAACCATCTCTGTTCTTCTGTACAGAAACTATTTCTCTTGCGGTCAGTCTGTCCAGCGCGCTGGAGACAGACATCCTGATGTTGTCCGAATCCAGAGAGGAAATCAACTGGGAGTAAAATCCCAAAGCACAGATAAATCAGTGTGAAAACCACACGTCGTTATGGACCGTAAGCAGCTCTCGTCGTGATTTAAACAGTCAGATTTAAAGCACTGCGCTTCAGCAGCGTGAAACCACAAGCTCCGCTGCCATTGGTCAACCCCCCCACCCCTGCCCAAAGTGCTGTTAGACCCGCCTCTGCTCGACTCTCATTGGTCAGAGCTGAATGTTTTCGATTGTGATTGGTTTGTAACATTTTGGTTTTAGGGAAAGTCTTTCTGATTTACGTGTTCTTTTCCCTGCCCGCACCTTTACCCCCCACCATTGTGCAGAACAACATCTACCCCCCCACTCAGAATATACTAGAGCCTGGCGCTACAGGAAAGATATAGCCTATATTATAAAAATAATCAAACCCTGATTTGTGTTTGTTTTAGCTGATTTATATTTATAATGCGTATGTTGTCTTATTTTAAATTTGAAGTCATCTTGAGGCCCTTCTTGAGAAACCATCTCCTGGAAAAGGCGACTGACTGACCTGATGTGTTCATGTAGTGACATCTTGTTAATAAAATAGTTCATAAGAATCAACTTTATTGCCAGGTCTCATAGATTTAGATCTAAACAGATTAATTATGTACGTCTCACATTAAACCTTGTTGTAACTTTTATTAGCCATTTATTCGTTTCATCAAGTTAACAGGTCACTATACTGTGATATTATTAAACATATGCGACTAGTGACCGCGCAGGGCTGTTAAGAGACAGACAGGTTATACTTTGTGAGTAGTAAAACAGCGCCCCCTGGTGATCGCAATATAGTGTTACGTTAAACGTCCTGTTATAGCCCGAACTGCATTTACGACCTTTTAATTGCTGCCAGTCATGATCACATGTCGGTTACCTGCTTTGGTAAATGTGATATTTAAATAAAAATGCGCCTTAGTTTTATGTTTAAGTTTAACAAATTGCACAAACACCCAGCACTTTTCAGTGTAATCTTGCTCGACCAGCAAGTTAAACTAGCTGTATGTCAGACAGAGAGAGAGAGCGCCTTGGGCTCTACTGAGAAGTGTTGACATATTTAGACTGACAGAGAACTGTTTATATGCTGATTATACTCTCTCTCCTTCTCTCTCGGGTCTTTTAGATTTGACATCTCCACATATTTATTACTGTGATAAAGCAATACATATATTTGCTCTTAATGCAGTAACAAACTCTGTTATCATTATTATACATCTATAACATCATTTTTATGCCATCAGCTGCTGCAGTTACTGTCTGCATTACAGCACTTAAATTACCACTCAGACTGTTGCTGTTTAAACTTCCTCTTTATCTGTCATATTGCAGGTTTGTACACAATCATTTGTATTGCAGGCTGTGAGGAGAGTGTACGTGTATGGTTGTGCATGTGACGAACAAAAAGTCTACGTTAGCTAGTTTGGACTTGCAGTCACAATGCACTGCATTATGCTTCTCAGAATGAAGACAGACATCAGACTGATTCCTGTGAGTATTCTGATGTGAGACAAATTCATTATGAGGACCCAAACCTTCACGTCACTCAAGAGCTCATCCAGTGCGTTAAACTGGAAAGACGGTTTGTTGGGCGAATCTTGCACAGAAACACACGAGTCAAATTCCAAAAGTAAAAAGAAAACGAAACGACTTGTTTAAAGAAAATGAAGCCTTTTATAAACGTTACTGGTGTAAGTGCAGCCTTAGCAGCTGCTGTTTTACAAAATAAACTGTATTACATATGTATTACAAATACTGTTAAACGTATGACGGAATATAAACCCGTCTAAACGCATTATGTGGTGTTAACTGGTGTCTCGTGTCTGCAGAACCGAGAACTCCGCATGTTTGTGCACGTTATGATGACCAAAATCACAATCATACACACAAATATGGAACAATCGCGTGACGCTGCTCGTGGCATGACCGGAAATGACGTTATGACGCGCGACCTTACAATGCCATGGTAATATTTTCTGAAGCGCGTGCGAACGGGTCGGCAGCGGTGGTCTGTAAGTCGTCGAGTCGTCGTTGAAACGGAAGATAACGCGTCCGGGTTCCGTTCACGGGTAACGCTCGGGTTGTTTTCGTGATAACGGTGAAAACCTCTCGCGCCCGGTTGATCCACGCCGTGCGCTCGCGCTGCGACACCGGGCAGTGGCGGGATGCGCGAGCTCCTCTCAGCTGAAGAGCTCGTGTGGTTTTAGTTCATTTAAGACTAGTTTAGATTGAAACACTGTACTAGTGAACTCTATAGTTAGTTTTGACCCGTATCTGTTGTTTAGGGTTAGTTATTGGGTTGTAGTGATTTATTCAGGGGTAATTCGGGTTGACTTATCCGCTGCTGGGTTAGAACTAGTTTAGTTAGCTCAGGGTAAAATAGTTCAGTTATGTTAGTTTGGCACAGGTGGACAGAAGTGAGTCAGGATTAGTTTAGTTAGTTGTGTCAGAGGTAGCCTAGTTCAGCTACAAATCAGGTCAAGTTTAGGTGTGTTGAGTTGGTTTAGTTCAGTTTGAAATCAGTGATATGTTCAGTGGTGGTTGGTTAGTTTAGGTTGTTAGTTTAGGTGTTAATTCGGGGTAAAATCGTAAGTGGGCTGGGGCAGGTGGGGCAGGTGTCGCTGTGATGGCTAAAGGCGAGTGGAAGAGATCAGGAGCGGACGAGCTGCATGCAGCCCGCCGCACCGAGTGTGAAGTGTTTGACGATGGAACCAACACATACTTCTGGTGAGACAACACTCCTCATGAAGACATTTAATCTCATGTCTCTCTATAGAGTGTGTGTGTGTGTGTGTGTGTGTGTGGGTCATTATGGCTTTGCTCGGCTTTTCTCTCCTCTGCAACCTCAGCAGAATGGGACTTGATCTATTAAAAGGTTTAAGATGGACAGATGATGTGCAGGACACACACACACACACACACACACACACTTATGTTTGTTTGACTACATTAGTGAGGTCATTCTGTAGACTTTGATTTTATATCACACTAATGATTCTCCATCCACAACCCTTAAAGCTAACCCTCACACAAACATGCATTAGATGTGAAGAATGATATGGTTTGCCATTATTTAGTTTATTAAATGTTTCTGTGTGATCTGTATTTACTGTAGTTAATGTTTTCCTGACCTCTTTCCTCCGTGTGTGTGTGTGTGTGTGTGTGTGTGTGTGTGTGTTAAGGTGTGGTTGCGTTTGATCATCCTCTATACCAGCTCAGCAGGTTTTGGATGTGAAATAAAAGCCAACACTTTTGTCAGTGCTCCTGCATTAAATAGACCCTTGTGTGTGTGTTTTATAAATATCAGTTCTGTAATGCTGTGATTACTGGCAACAATAACAAGAGGGTCTTCTGTCTGTACACTTGATTCATTGTGTGTGTGTCTTGCAGGAGGGCTCACACTTTGACAGTCCTCTTCATTCTGACCTGTGCTCTGGTTTATGTGACACTGCTGGAGGAGACGCCACATGACACGGCGTATAACACTAAAAGGTGTGTGTGTCCGTTCGTCCGTGTGTTTGTGTCCGTGTGTGTGTGTGTGTCTTTAACCTTTAGCACTGAATGTTCACCAGGCCAGAGCAGAATAACAAGAACTCAGTCTAGAGTCACAGAGAACGCTCACACACTGTTTCTCTTGAGCACAAGCTAAAGTTAAAGTGGTCTGATGTGGACAATAATGTCACATGAGTGGAACTGGGAGGGGCATGGCAAATGTCATGCTTTTGATTGGCTAACAGGATTAAAGGTGACATCTGCAGCAGATTACAAAGTCCAGGTCACAGACTGACCTGCTGTGGTTACAAACATCTAAACGTTATCAGAATGTTGTTTGTGTGATGTGATGTGAATGAACCACAAGCTTGTTGGTATTAAACTTGTATTTATAACTTGTGCTTTTATACTGCAAACACAGATGATGCCTCAACTTGTCCAGCTTGTGGAGGGAAGTTGTGCTGTTACATTTGTTTCATGAGTTTTGTATAAAATATGTAAAAGAATGACAGTTTTCCAGTGAGAACAGGGCAGAGGTTGTGCGTCTGATTCCCAGTGAACACAAGTACTGATCAAATGAATACACTGCAGGTCTGTGTGGATTAAAGCATCTGTGAAATGAATACATGTGAATGTAAGACGGGTTGTGCAGTTATTAGTGTGTCTTCTTCATGTTATGTTGTTTGTGTGTGTGTTTCAGAGGGATTGTGGCCAGTATCCTGGTGTTCCTCTGCTTTGGTGTGACACAAGCTAAAGATGGTCCTTTCACACGACCTCACCCAGGTCAGACCAGTGCCTGTTATTCACAAACCATAACCCGGATCAGTAACATCTACACAACTCATCTTCTGCTGTAGCTGCCAGTGCACTCACAGAATATCAGTTGTGTGATGTCATCATTGTTCTCATCTATATTTAGTGACCTGTTGGCATGTTTTTCAGCTGTTAATGAAATCGCTTTTCCAGTAACAAGTAACTTTCTCCAGAAAGCAGCAGTGGGGCATGTGTTGTCAGAACACTGCATTGCTGTTTGTTTGCTCACATTGTGTTGTGTACACAGTTTTTAGTATTTAAACACAATGTGCTCTCTCCCTATATAAAGTCAGGCTCATTTTACTGTGTGTTTGTTTAGACACTATTAATTGGTTTACAGGAATGATTCGCACTGTCTAGTGTTTCTAGAATTTTCTACACAGCGTTTTGTTTGTTTGTTTAACATGTTGTGGTTTATCTCTATGATGATGTGTAGTTAAAGTCATTGGGTTGTGCTTTGAGATGTGCTGCCTTTACCACAGTTGATATTTCTGACAGAGTTCTGTTGAATAAGTTATATGTCTATAATAATTATATGTATATATTTTAGCTGCTGTTTGTGATGAAGCTGCAGTGCAGCTCACTGCTTCATCAAAAGCTGTATTTTTACAGGATACTTTAAATTAAAAGTATAAAGGAGTTCCTCAAACTATACATAGAGCTCTGAGAATATTCCAGCCGTGTTAAGAATGTCAAAGAACAACACGAGTGTGTTTAGCAACAGTGTGTTGAAACTCCACTTCTAACACACACACACTGTTGTGCTGGAATGACCTGCTGGCTGTTATGATGGCTGACTCGCTGCGCTGGACTGGCTGGTTAAGAGCTTTCCGCACGTCACTCACTGATGAAAGCCAGCAGCCCCTCCTCCAGCCTCGAGACAACACATAACTGACAACTGTAGATGCAGTTGCAACTAAGCTGCACGTTGCATTGACAACAGTGTTGAGTTTCACATGCAGGTAAAGCTTGCAGACCTGTTTCACAGCAGGAGGTTCAGAGAGTGGGGGGGGGGGACTCTGACATGAAGCACAAAACACAACCCCCTCCACAAATCTCCTGTTCAAGAGATTTAAACTTGTTTTATAATGAAGCATCAGTTTGATTTGTTCTAGAAATATAAGACCTGAGCTGATGATGATTTTCTGTCATTTGTTTAATGTGAAAGGCTGTGAGATCTGACTGTGTGTGTAACATTGCAGCATACTGGCGGTTCTGGCTGTGTGTGTCTGTGGTTTACGAGCTCTTCCTCATCTTCATCCTCTTCCAGGTGTGTTGTTAACCTTACACACACACAGTGTTGTGTTGCTGTTGTGTGACATTAACACATAGAGTTCTGATGATTGTTCTTCACGGCAGACTGTACATGATGGAAGGCAGTTTATGAAATACATCGACCCAAAGTTGGGCGTCCCGCTTCCAGAACGAGACTATGGAGGGAACTGTCTCATTTATGATCCAGGGAACATTACTGACCCCTTCCACAACCTCTGGGTAAATATTTAAACAGCATTGTTCATTATTTTACACCGAAATGTTTCAGCTTTTGAGATGATTTATTTTTTATTGACAGGACAAAATGGACGGATTCGTCCCTGCACATTTTATCGGCTGGTACATTAAGGTTGGTATTGACTTCTAGCTCTCTGAGTCTCTTCAAAGTGCTTTTGACCTGTGTTGCCACGGCAACAGATGCCTGATTCAATCATCCACAAACTGCTTTGGCAGATATACTCTTCAACATGTCTAAATTCAGCATCAAAGATGGAATTAGAAACTGACTGTGTGTGTGTCTCTGTGTGTGTGTCTCTGTGTGTGTGTCTCTGTGTGTGTGTCTCTGTGTGTGTGTCTCTGTGTGTGTGTCTCTGTGTGTGTCTCTGTGTG
>JAZGTJ010001963.1:0-47422 GCA_036877575.1 Botia almorhae
CCAGAGTCGTAGTTGTGGATATCTGACTGATATGTAAGGTGGTTAACCACAATTTGTACATTCACAAGTTAACTTGTAATAATAACAGGCACACATGGAAAAACTCAAAGTACAAATGACTTAAAGTCATCTAAAGCTAGTAAAGAAATTAGTAAAAAATGTGTTGACTATGATCTGGGTGGTCCTGCTACTGGAGGGCCAGTATCCTGCAGAGGTTAGCTCCAGCCATTATCAAACACCCCAGAACCAGCTAATCAAAATCTTGTTAGGCAGATTAGAAACTTCCGGGCTGGTGTGTTAAGGCAAGTTGGAGCTAAACTTTGCAGGACATTGGCGCTCCAGGAGCAGGATTGGTCAGCCCTGCCCTAGGGACTTTGATCCCATTTGGTGTCATAATAGTAATAATTTATAATCTCTAAATCATGTCATCTAACTTCTATAAATACTGTTAGGAACTATAATCTCTTCAGATTCTGTGGTATTTGAGAACACATTGTGTTAATCAGGTTTCCAGTTTAAATCTTAAATATGCAGTTAAACATTAACTTCAGGCTCGCAGCTTCCCTCCAATGGTTAAGTAAAGGCACTACTCCAGCACTTGTGTAAAGCCAGTCGTCTAGACAGTCAGGATTGTAGTTTTCTTTCTTAGTCTAAATATGCCCAGAACTGTCTCACCAAGGTACCCAAATGGCTTAGAACTTTCCATCTTATTCTAGTTGATCAGCCTGCTTTCTTTCTTCCTTTTGGATGAATCCATGAAAAGTGTGGCTAGGTGACCAATGAACCAACATCCCATTTATCATTTTGATGAACACACTTAGGCTGTCTTGCTACAAGAAATCTGTGACTGAGGTTACCCAGTCTCAAGCTCCATTCCAAATATGTACAGTAGCCCCTTTCAACATCACCAGACAAATGATTCATGTTGTACATGGTTAGAATCTCTTTCTCACCTCATGTATCTGAAACCTTCAACTCCAACAGCTTGTGGAAACCAACTCTAAAGACCCTCATTTCCTAGACATGAACTGTATAACCCTATTTATTCTGGATTCCAGATGTTGTTGGCAAATTTGGCTGAAGAAGCTTTCCTGGGATGTCACAGATCCATCCTACATGTTGGATTGCCACCAATTAATTCTGGACCATAATTAACAGCCTAAAAGTGAAGGGTTATGTACTTGTAGAAGGTTGGTTTGGTATGATCTGAGTCTGAAAGTCCACCCTCTCAATGTTAGAGGTCATCATCTCCAGAACGTTTCAGTCCTACATGTACTCATTCCTCCCATTCCTATTATTGTGACCCTGTTTTGCCTTGTGGGTTTTGTGATTAAACCTTCCTTGTACGGCACCTATTTGATTGTACTTCAGTGACTGAATCACAACACTTCCTTTCCATTCTTCCACCAGTACACTCTCCTGTGATGTGATGCTCATTAAGGTTATATGGTCCACCCATATAATCACAGTTACATGATATTCATAAGACCGCATCTTGAGAACTAAATGCACAAGAAAGTCCACATACCCTCATTTCAAGATCGGCAACAAGATACAAAAAGCGCAAGATTAGACTATAGAAATTCAACAATATTTGGTGATCTGTTCAGTCTGGTCTCCTTTTTTGTGAGGCTAGAACAAAGAAAAACCCGTCTGTAGTGAATTCAGTGGGAAAATGTTTTATTAATTGCCATATGCTTATTGATTCCTCTTTCAAGCCCTGTTCTTTTGTTCTTTCTTTCTGGTGGCAGCAGAAGGATCTGTAAGTTATGGGAAGTGTCAGAGGTGTCCTTTTGATGTAGATGACAGACCCCATGCTAAGTAACACCTGTGCCGGGTCTGGGCTTGTCTGCTCCGCTTTATTTGCATCTGAACTGCCGGACAGATCAGCCCATCAGACAAAACTAATTGAGCCCAGAGAGGCATAATATCGGTCATCGCGTCTTGCCTTCGGTGACGTTTCCAGAAGAAGGGGTACACGTTTCGGACACCCCGTTTCTATTTCTGACATGATTTTTTCAATCTGGACCTTAATTTACAAATTTTTATGTGTCTGTTTCCAGTCCTTGTATATTTAAATAACTAACTGTTACAGTAAAAAATTGTGTGATGTTTCTGGTCTCTTGCTTCTACCTGTCCAATCTGCAGTCAGTAAATTGCCGTGCTGAAGGAATACAGACTGCAAACTTGCTTTTCTGTCTGTAGCTTATGGCATTGTGCAAATAATAAAATATTGTTGAGCAAAAGTTGCAGCTATCAGCAGGGATGCCAGCATCAGGAGGTAGCAAGAATCACAAATGCCATGTACCTTATAGTGGACCCCCTCGTTGTCGCCTATGGCACTTCGTACCTACTGTGTGATCTTCAGTAGAAGGCGGCGGTATATTCACCACCCCCACCGACAGACTGGCAGCACAGTTACATGCTCAAAATGCCAGGGGTTAGAAGGTACCTCACACAATACACCAAAGTAAACAACAAATGAAAAGACGCCAAAACTGTACATAAACATTTACATGTATTCATTTAGCAGACGCTTCTATCCAAAGCGAATTACAAGCGACGAGAGCATTAAACTTTTTGTCCTAAGAACCAACAAGCCGAGTCTACAAGCTACATTTACGAGTGGATATTGTATTCTGTTACTAGAGAAAGGATGAACGGAAGTTTTTTCTTTGTTTTTTAAAGGGAAAAAGAGTTAGAGCATTAAACGTTGCCTTTTGGTTTCCTGAAGGCCCTTATTCTCAAACGGACTCAAGACATAGCTCGTATTAGCACACCTGAAGTATTTAATTTCTTAAACACCTCTCCCAAAATCACAGTGTTCAGTGGTTTAAACCGTGCAGGCGTGTATTAATAATGATCGATGTCTACCTCACCTCGTTTGGAATTCATAAGCTTTAAAAACTCCCATGGCATTCTGACGCCTCCGCTGAGAACAGGTACTGCATTATTAAAACCTCACACTTCTTTGGTTGTCTTTGATATTACTCACCTCATTACAGATTCACTTTTTAGATGTAAATACCAGGAGTAAAGGGACCTGTTACTAGGTAACACCCACACGCGCTCACTGTCACTTTTAATGTTTTGGTATGGACAGATGTGAAAAGGCGAATGTATAAGCAAAAAGCTGCAAGGTGTATGTTCTGTGGTGTCCACTAGCCATGCAGATAATAGGCCAAAAATGTAATATTCTATTAATATTAGATTCTTATCAGTTCCAAACACCAGCCGTATTATCAAATATAGCCCAGGTAAAGACGACTTTATATTAAGTAGATGTGGGCAGTCTGTGTCGTCTCAGGGATCTCCAAGATGATGCTTCGGAAAACCTTCAGACATGTTGTGTGTTCTGTTGGAATTCCATCTATATTATGTGTGGTTTGTGATGTGTGTTCGGACAATCTCAGGTGACTGCAGGGCAAAGTTGCTGGAAAAACCATGATGGGATAACGTATGTTTCTGCCAGGTCCTGGAGAGAGCTGGTCGGAGCCAATGGAAGTGAAGGGGGTGTTGAGGCTGTAATAGTGTACTGATGTTTCTGATGTGATGCTACCAACCAATGTGGAAAACGTTCCAAACGAATCCGCTGCAGGTCGCATCCAAGTTCAATGTGCTTTTGCATGGCTGGAGGTAACGAAGCAGAATACTGGCTCGCAGTTGGTACAGATTAGGGCGGTTGAGATGGATTACTGGGGTGAAGAGAGGGATTTTTGGCAGAGAACAGCTACTGACAGCTGTTGGTCCTTGAGCTTCTAACAGCAGGAGCTACTCAGACAACTACCGCTAACAGCAGCCAGCAGGCAAAAATGTTGTGCCACTGTACAGAGACTCTGTTTGTATAACAAATCTTTTAGATTTACATTGTAAACTGTTTTGGTGAACAAAATGAGGTGAATCTTTATGTAACATGACACTACACCTTATGGAAAAAAATGTATGATCCTTATTTAGTTATTCAGTTCAGTCAGTTTAATGGTGATCGGTTAGACTTAATTCACTACTGGTTAATGCAGATTTTAACCCCTTACCTTAATCCTAGCAGAAAACTTCTCCGTCAGTGCTCATTATGAACGGATCTGAATGGTGGCTCAAATTATGTGGCTTGTTAAGAGGGTTTTTGGTTTCTTTCTAAACCATTGCTTCTCATTCCTGTGTTTAGGCTTCTATTTGTTCCACAGAGTTTTGTCCCACAGTTTCCTCAATGCAAAGCTCGTCTTTAAAGTTGCCAGATCCTTGTTTTCCACCGAGTGTCGTAAGGGTGACAGGCTTCCTCCCGCACTTCCTGTTTTTTGATATCTGTGATATCTGGCAAAGTTGTCACAAGCTTGGCAACGGCACTCCGACCGAGTGACTCGACATCACTCAAATGCTTTTTGATTATTAATTCATTGTGTTTTCTCGCCTGGTTTGTTTGCTAAGCAGTCTCGCCGTGTGACTGTATTGTAGAGTCGTCTAACCTGGGTCCGGATATTTCCAGAAGGTGGCCTCCATTCAATAATAATTTGTCTATTTATTACCTAAGGAAGAAAGAAAAATAGTTATAATAAAAACAGTTGGGCTTGTATTAAAATGGATAAGCAGCTGCTAATAATACCTGCGTCCTCAAATATATGCGATATTTACAGTAAATCACCTAAAGCGCTGTTAAAATAGATAAAAACGTAATCATATATCGGTGCCTTTCCATTTAAAATGAAGAAATCCATTCACTAGAGCAGTCTCTCTTTTCCAGCCATTATTCAGCTACAAAGCAAACCATATTCATCATTGCGTTTTAATCACATCAAAAAGAAATATAGTTCTACCCCAGGGTGCTGGCAGGAATATGGAGTCCTCCATGATGTTATTGTTTCCAGCACTGGCAAACAATCTTAAAAATTGACTTAGAATAAATGTATTTTTAATATGATAACTCAACCCTTGTGAATACAGAGGCACTCTGTCAATTGTTCTTGCTGAATGCGTCGCATTACAGATGTAATGCGGGAGTGCTTGTGATATTGCGATATTAAACCTGCGAGCGCTGCCTTTCAAACTTTGTTCCGGCTTTCCGGATAACATTCTCTTTCCTTCAGCTTAACTAAATGCCCTAACAGATGAGATGAATGCATCTTTACAGAGTCAGTGTGTTATTGCAAATGCTCGGTGTGTTCCTCGTGGTGTTAAGATGCGCGCTAATCTGATCTCGCATGCACTTTTGATGCACTTTTTATTAATGTGATTTTAGCTTAGTGCTGTTTAAAGAATATGCCTGTGAAGTAATGTAATTAGATAGAAATGTACATAGAAACGGTTGAGAATTACATGCTTTTATCCTATCGCTGTATCATTGTACAAAAGAAGTTCTAACTACATTTGATTTTTTCATTGCACTACTTTTAATGGACATACACAGTACCGGTTAACATTTAACATTTTAACACACAGATTATTTATTAGGGCCGATTTCCACATTCAAGAACAAAAGTGGTATCAAAACTATGAAATGACGCAAATGTAGTGAAATGAAGGAGCCACCCTTGGCCTGGATCAGAGTTCTGCCAATAAATTTAGCTTTTCTTCCACTGCGGAAGAATATTAACAAATTTATTAAGTAATTAGGATGAATATTTGTCTGTGAAACTAATTTAAGCAATTTTTAAAGGTTTCTTGATGTTCTGTGTATCTCTAGACGCCTTTAGTTGAGCCGTTGTTAACGTGTCGGCTTGGTTGAGATGATCAAACAAACAGAGCAATGTTTTGATGGCATCACAGAGTCTCTGTGGTTACAGTTTTTAGGGAAATAGACTTCAAATGGCTTACAGTTGACTGAATATAAGCTGGAATAAAAGAAATCATTTTTACACTCAAAACACATACAGCACAACCCCTTAGATCAAATAATGTAAAAATCAGTTCGTCAAGCATCCAGTCTTAACATTTCATTCAAGCATGTTTAAATATCAACTGGTAATTTTGCCTAATTCACTTCAAATGACAAATATTCAAAATGGATATTTTTCCCTATTGCTATAAACAGGTCTTAGTTTTTCCTGTTTCCAGGTGTACTAAATTGTTCACGGTCTGTCATGTAAACAAACAAACGAGGCTTGGCATCCAAAGACAATGCGAGGTGGCATGTCTTAATTAGCCAATCATCTGTCGGCACACTATTATCCGTGCGTGGGGCTCTCTTATCAAACGTGGCATGTGACGACAGCAGCCTCATGTTCCGTTTGTGGCATTGCGGCGAGCGCGCGTTATTTGCGCTGCTAGGATGGGAGTAGCTAAGGGACACAGAGGCTCCTAATGATCCTTTCAATTAAAGAGGAGCCCTGAGGCTACAGCGCAGCTGTCTGTTTAAAACGCCTCCTCTTAACGGCCGCCTGAGTCTCCTCAGCGTGCCGCACTGTTTAAGTCAATATTATTTTAGAGACTGCCTCCCATTTATTATTGAGTAAATTGAGCCATCAGCGTCTCCGGCCGTTTTGAACCCTAAATGAAATCTATTTGCCAAAGGCCTGAAGGACTCGCATAGCATTATACAGTAATACACTAATACAGTGGGTGGGGTGCTTGGCAGGGGCTTGTTAGGAGAATGAATAATAACCGCGAGGGTAAGTCACCCTTAAATCTGAATTACACTGTAGTTTACTTACATGTGTCATAATGACAGTTTTTATTGTAATGCTTCTGGTAAAGCAAGGTTTACCAGAAGGAAAGGTTTTGGAAGGAAAAACGGTAAAATGTATTTGTGAATATAAAAAAATGCTAAATACATTTTAAAAAGGAAGGCAAAACGGTTGTAATTTTTGCTGTTAATGCAAACTATGAATCTGTCATTTGGAAAAACTGCTCGGATGTAACCATGGAGAGGTTGCACGACATGTTCCCATCTTTAAAAAAATACAGTAACCCAAGCTACAATAAATACAGGGTTCACTTTTAGAAGGGACAAAAACAATTTATGCTGAAAATTGTTTTTAAAGAACATAAAAGTGATTGTTAAAGTGACATCTGAGGATTGTCGCTCCTCCTAGTTAGTCTGGTTTTAAATATTCCTGTAGTTTAACTGGTAGAGCTTGACACTAGTAATGAAAAGGTCACGGGTTTGATAGTTAAATGTGTAGCTTACATGACTCGCAGTGCATTGTTAATATGTCAATTTTGCATGTTGTTTGGCCTTTTCAGTTGTTGGTAATATTCATAAATTATTTAAAATATTTCGCATACTAACATTTTTGTGTCTTTTGTACAATAAAAATTTGATTTTCGTGTTGAAACGCCACTTCTTCTCCAGTGTAAAATCTTGGCCGTGAAGCAAAACCAGCGGAGAACGGCTGCTCAGAACATTTCGAAATGTAAATAATTGAATATAAATGTGAACGAATCATCGATCGACCCCACATCCTGTCAGAAACATTTTTAGAAAGTACTGATTTGATATTCAGTATTCGAGAGGTAATATGAACAACCTGCTTTTCGACAACCCACAATTCGGCTTGTGCTGTCTGGCTCGTGAGTGGCATGTTAGTGCCCTCTTGCTATGCAGGAAAACACTCCCTTAGTCTGCATCGATCAGCTTCAAATCAATGCTTTTAAAAGCCTTACACGCCCTTTAGTTAAGAGCAAAAGCGTGCATGCTTTAAAAACGGCCCACCTTTATTGATTAGGGTGTGGAGAAGACTGGACACGCTCCTTCTTAACACCTTCCTCTGATATGGGCTGCTCACTTGTACTCATAGACTTAAGACACGTAATTTCATTTGAAAGGAATATTAGAAGTTATCGTTTTACACAGTATATCAATTATGTCGTATATGCATGTTGTACAGTCTCTATCAAATATAAGATTATAGATGATAGAATTATAGTTTGGTTTTTTTATTCCTGAGATTTTATCCACAGGCCCACAATTAGACACTTTTTCATGCCATTGATAAAGAAAATGAAAAAGCTCCACAATACTTTGTTTTACTAGCAATTTGACTTCTTAACAATGATTTTTTTTCCCACAAAAAAATATGTCGTTATCATAATAGCAAGCAAATGCTTTTTGCAATTATAACAGGTTAAATATTTATCTAATAATAAAGGATGGTTTACAATGGCCTGCAATAACTGCAATAACAGAGCTGGAGGAAATTGTTACATACGGAATTTGTCACAAACCCAATGCTGTATCCACACGTCTACCTGCAGCCGTTCTGAACCCCTTATAAAGCAATAAAAAATAAATAAGCGCGTTGAATTCGACATTGGTACAAGCGGGCGCAAGATGATTGGATAGTTTGAATAGTTTTGATGGAGCTTTCTCGGTTACAAAGCTTTGAATTTACTCAGCTGTGAAATAGCATCGCACCACGTATGAATATATACTCGAACTTTGAATTTAACGGAGGGATTAGAGAGCTTTTCAAGTCCTTGCTGCCTCTTTTCATGGGTTTGTGTACAAAAACGTTGTATTACCCGTGTAAGCCACAGGGCCTGAGTCGCTTCTCTGATGTTTGTTGATGCCGGACTCCGCTGGCTGAGCAGAAATGGGGAATAGGTGGTAATCCGGCCTTTCTTGCGAGGAGTTTACTAAATTTTGAATTTACACGTTTAATCCCTTTTAAAATGGTCTTTTGAACATTTTTAGCCCCTCACTGTTCCCGCATCGCTGCAACACACGTCTCAAGAGAAGATGATTTGTGGAGCATAAATTTAATATCTCCTCCACTTTAAAGTGCTGTTCCATTATCTCCTCTCAATAAATGTTGACCTGCGCTATTTAAATATACAATTTATCCACTGTATTATGCCCAGAAGGCGACTATTACATTTATTGAGCGTTTTCTTCGAGTCCATTGAAGTGTAGCAGTTGTGAGCAAATCTGGAAGGCACTGCACAACTTTCTTAAAGATGGTGGAATATTTCTTATGTGGGTAATATACGTGTGAAGGACATCTTGTGTGCAACAATTGCAGCTACTAAATTGTCTTGCTAGTGTTGTCAAAGCAGAGAATTCGCACGAGTTTCATGCGACTGGACCTGATGCTAAACCTGCAGGTGCCTTTAATATAAATCCTGTTATAGTCTTCTGTGAGCATACGGTATCAAAACAAGCTTTTACATATTTAACATTTTCTTCATGTATGATTTTTTTTTGTGATTTTATGTAGCGTTAAGCATAAAAAACCCAAATTATGTACAATGTATTAACCACAAACCAAACCAATGGTCTTAGAATATGCATTGATAAATATGCTTCATAATCACCAAAGATTTTTGTGTCATGTAACAGCAGAAGTAGATTTTGTAACATGGCACAGATGATCACAGAAGTGTAATCAGCCATTAAAATAAGCTTATTCGACATTAAATTGATCATTTAAACAGCTGATTGGGCTTACAAAACCGGTTTAAATGAGTACTTTGGCCTCTTGCACAAATATCTTACAATAAATGGAAGCATTTGAAAGAACAAAACTGCATAAAACGCATCCATACGATTTCCTTCTTAAATATAAAAAGTCTCACGGTTCTTGCAGGATATAGAGTTCAGTCAGAATGCAATCAGATCTTTTAACGTGCCATTCCTTACACGCATACTAAAAATCCTTCTCAAGATAAATAAAAGCACGCAAAAAAAACATTTGGCTAAATATGTGCCCTCTTGTGATCAAAAGCGAGTTCTCTACACGCATCCAGAGTGAGTTTGCTGTCTCTCGCCCTGTGTAACACGGTCTGATTTATTGCGTTCAGACGCGTCGAGTTTGATTCGTGACTGGTAAATGTGTTGTAGTTCGTCAAGCCCGGGTAAAAATGAGACGCGTAGTATAAGTGCCTCGGGGGATAAGGGCACGGCACAGGTGACCCGGCGGGTGATAACCTCCCAGGTGTTTGGGACGGCTCGTCACACCCCTTATCCGACGTAGCAATTTCAGCCAGAGACCAGAGTTTGGGTTTAGGGGTCGGATGTGGCGAATGAATGACAGATGCGTGTTTGCAGTTTTCACTGAGGGGCGTCGTGGTTTCTTTGATCTGGTTTTGGGGAGAGGAGGTCGTGGCCACCGGAGATGGTTCGCGGTTCTTTTGTTCATCACAGTCGATTATAACGCGATCCGTCGCGTCGTTCTGCTTTTCTGAGCAGTGATCGTCAGCTGTAACAGAGAAACCATTAAGTTTCTTCCTTGGTTTTAAAAATAGAAGAACTTTATCTTAAATATAAATTAAATATAAATGTGTTAAGATCTATTATTTAAGTTTCTTAAATAATAATAAATCCCAATGCATGATTTTTATCTTTAAACTCGGTGCAGCATAAGTAATTTATTATGGTGCTAATAATTATAATAATAATAATAATAATTGGCTAATATTAAACTACACACACGACATAGAAGGAAATAAATACTATAAATAAAATACCCGAATCTTTGGTTCTCTCTGTTGTTTCGGTTGTCTTCAGCGGCTCATCGTCTTCATCATTTTTCTCTAAATCAATACTATCCTCCTCATCCTCATCTTCACTTCTGTTTCGCGGCGTCCAGGTCATTTTGTTCTCCTTTTTCAATCGTCTCCGGGCGTTGGCGAACCAGGTGGAGACCTGAGTGAGGGTCATTTTGGTGATGATGGCCAGCATGATCTTCTCGCCCTTCGTGGGATAGGGGTTTTTCCTGTGTTCACTCAGCCAGGCCTTCAGGGTCGCGGTGGCGTCTCGCGTGGCGTTCTTCCGATAAGCGGGGTCTCCAAACGGATACGGGCCCAGGGGACCTGCGTACGGGTGATAGCCTATAGAGCCCGTCATTCCCGGAGAATGGTCGTATGGGGAGCCCTGGGCAATGAATTAATACAGATTACAATTTAGGTTATTATGCATTGGTGGTTTATCGCAGCTGTTTAAATGCGTCCGGGTGGATCATATTTTTAAGGATGGAAAAACGTGATAAGCGTAAACAAAAAGATTTAATTATACTGATTACACCGATGTCAAATACGTTATTTCGTTATTTTCGTTTCTTTAAGTATGTAAAAGCACCCCAAAATTAATACTCTGCAGAACGCGCACGTTGCTCGATTAAACGAAGATATTCGTTAACTATTGCTTGAGTGCTTATTTGTTTTCGCTTATAAACGCGTGCGTATAAAAGCAATTTTAATATCTATAGATCTGTCAGCAAGTGCCACCAGAAATAATAACGAGAAATAAAAAAAATAAAAAATATATATTTTGCATCGTATTGCGTTAATAAAACGGTTTATTAGTTTGTAAAAAAATTAGGCAGTTAGCAAAAATGTGTCTTTAATAATCACCCCAAAATCCTTCTTACTAAAACGAAAAAAGGAAAAGTCGAATTCTCTAAATAGACATTAAACGACAATCGTGGTCGCATGAAAGTTAACACGGTGGCAGTGGAGCAAACAGAAACACTCACTGATGCTTTTAATAATAAAATTATACAGTAAACAACAGCGAATAGTGATTAAATCACAATATAGCCTCGATTACGCATGAAACTCACCACATAAGAAGTGAATGGAGCTGTGGATTCAGAGCTGTACTGAATCGAGTTGAAGGCGGTTGTGTTGGCGAACGCTGTGGACGCGTACGGGGCGAACGCGGAGCCGCTGGAGGAGCGACCCAGATCGTGTGTCCGCGGGCCCGTGATCGCGCCGGACGCGTGCGGGGGACACGAGTACAGAGAGAGCGGAGACTGGTACAAGTATCCTGGAGGAAACGCCATGGCCGAATTACTGCTGCAGTCTTCCCGCAAGTCCGCAAGTCATCCCATGTGCCATCAAAACAAACACCACAGAGCCAAAAGCACGTTTAATCTCCGCATTTAAACGAGAAGGTTTGCGTGGCCGGTGTCTTCTGACGAGCTGGACGGGAAAACGCCTCGCCGAAACTCGGAGTCACGGAGCTCCGTTCGCTTCCTAAAGAATAATTGATGGGCAAGAAGGAAAAGCTCAAGCTGAGTTTTTCTCTCTCTCTCTCTCTTTCTCTCTCTCTCTTTCTCTCACGTGCGCTCATACAATTACATAAAGTTATTCGCTTCACTTTGTCTCGCCATAGGGGGCGTTCACACAGGATGCGTTTTTGGACGCAAGAACGCGTCCCATGAACGGTCCGAAATACGTCATATTAAGTGCTGTTGTTGCTGTTTCAGGAAAGTTACTAGTTAATTTTGCAACAATGCTTTAAGGATTATAGTCAGTCGTGTACTAGGTGCGCGTTGCCAGCACTAAAATGTCATAGTGCGCATTTCTTTGAGCCCCATAGTCCCACTTTATACACGTGTCTTATGTTCATAGAAACAGACAACTATAAAGTGGGACCGATCCAAATTCATGCGAACCGTGAAATGTGAAACCTTGTCTACACCAAAAACGAGTATGTTTACCGAGTACGCTTCCAGTATCTCGCTTACAAACGAGGTCAGTGTAAACAGCTTTATAGCTTACGAGCGGTGCGTCAGGTGAGATGACAGCGGCAGAGGACGCGAGCTGATCCTCTGAGCTCCAGGATCTGCTGCTTACCATGACGCGCTAAGGACCTCATTCCCTAACATCATGTCTTCCACGAATCGGACCGAAATAGACCGGGAATATTGCGACCTCTCTCCTGAAGATGAGGAAAAACACACACAGACCACAAGCGAGCGATCCGGTAGGCAGTCTGATGGAGAAGGTAACGGGAACAGGTGTATATGCCTTTACGCGCTTTATATATCATCAAGCGTTTAGGCCAGGATGTTACGTTTATTTCAAATGTGTATCCTATCCAGTGTTTGTCGTCTTATATCTACACACCTCTCGCCAGAATTTATAGGAATATCATGAAATTCAGTACATGTACAAAGGCAGCTAGTCTAATCTCATTTGTAAGATCTATTAATAGATTTCAGTGGTTAATGCACCCCGTGGACTCTGTGCCTGTTTAGTCTGTATTTAAATCATTTAAATGTATTCTTAATGCAGGCCTGGTTTACTAAGCAATTAATACAGTTAAACATTATAACGCTATCTGCGGTTACACATATCATGAATGCAACTTTATATAATACTTGCAATTATTAAATAGTGTTTATACAGGCTTCAGGTAAAGTATGAAAACTGCAACAGGTTTGTTGTTATTTTGATTTGTGCTTAGATGCCTGTTGCTCGGACCAGGAAAGCCCCATGGACTTCATTGCAGTAAAGGAAAAGGTAATTGTAAAACTCAGTAAAGCTTGTTTGTTTTTTATTTGATCTCTTTTAACAATTAATATAAATACATTTATTCGTTGGCCCCAGGACACAAAGCAGTGGGCCCACCGATGACGGCCCTGATGTGTACACTGTCCCGGATTATTCCCAGCTTTATAAAACACAGTATAAACATAAACACATAAACATAAAACACAACATATACATCATTAACCAACAAAACATGACTGAAATCTAAAACGAGTGTGAGAGTTCACACAGACTTGAGGACGGCCCTTTCCTGACCCCTTATAAGGCAACTCGTATGTTTGATCTAAAAAAACACAAACAAACAAAAATACGTAAAAAAAAAAACACAAATTTATGCTGGGACAATATTTGAATAAAAGTATATGTATTACACTTGTAAACAAGATATAGACTTTCACTATGAATCAAAGTAATTACTAGTTTTTACTTCTAAAAATACATGTTTACAGTCCAGATAACTAATATATATATGTATAACATGTATTTTTACTGTATATGGTAAGGTAAACATTTTACTGTAGTTTCAAGCAGTTAACACCACAAAATACCAAAAGTTTTATTCATTATAATGAATGATTATAATTTCATTCAGAAAGAGTCAATAACTTCAAGGGTAAAATGAACATTGATAAACTATAACGTGCATGAATAATGTGTTTCTTTACAGAACATTATCAGATTCAACGTTATTCAGACAGATTTCTGGTGATATGACTTCATCATGATGTTGCTTTGCTCAGAAAAGCTAAGAGAGGTCAAGCCGACGTCTATAATCTATATATATATATATATATGCATTTAGGATGGTTTGTAAATGTAGTTGTTTGTTATTGTGATATCTGAGAAAATGTCTGAAATGTGTTTGTAACACAGAATCATGTGATCATAACAGCTGTTGGGATATATGAGTAAGCCAGTGTCTGTGTTCACTTGAGTAACTTGTGCCTGTTTTGGCTTCGCCTAGCACAGCGTTTACCAAACATTACTTGATCATGTTATTTATATCCCCGTCGACTAATTGCTTGTTTATACCGAATTCCTTTCTGAAGTCTTCAGGGAATTTCTCAGCTTAACTGCGCTGGCAAAGATTAGCCCCGCCTGTTTCTGGACGTCCTGGATGTTTACGTTTATCCTGTAAGGTAATTCCTGTTTGGGAATCTATGTCCTGGTGCCACGTCAGAAAAAACTGGAGTGTTTCTCATTGAATAAATCCTTGTTTGGTACAGTGTTGTGACCCCAGGTGGTTCTTGTGGCTTTGAGCCTCTTAGTGTTTAGACATTGTTGTGGATATCGCATGGCACTAGTTGGAAATGGACACACCAGAGCTAGAACTGGATTAACTGACGTGTCGGCAGCAGCTGCTGACGGAAAACTGTGGCACATTTTTTCGCGGTCTTGTCATAGCGGTTTAACCGAGCGTTTATTTTCCCAGTTCCGTTTCTGTGTTTACTGCCTAATGTTAAAGTTATCACCTGCAATTAAGTTTGCATTAACTTGATGTTTACAAGTACGTAGATGTACATTTACAATCAGGTTATAGAATTAGATTTAGGGTTGGTGTTAGATTTAGGTTAAGGACTAAATTAGGGACTTTTATACCATTGTCATCAACCTGTTATTTAAGTTATGGTTAGTTTTGGGTGATGGGTAGAGTTTAGTTAACGACAGGAGTAGGAGTGTTCTTCAAGTTCTTCAAGATGGTGATCCAGGAACATGTTTGGTTTGGTCTGCTGCTATCATTGACACGCTACCGTTTAGGGTAGAATGTGTCTTGCTCGCGGGGAAACCATGGTTGGTTGTTTCCTGTCGGCATTGAGAATCAAACCGGCAACCTTTGGGTTCGGCTCTCTAACCAGTAGGCCACAACTGCCCTTGAAATAATGAAGTATGTGGATTTTGGTTTACAGTAGCTTGAATGTAACTTGCACAGACAAGGTCACTAAGTGAAGTTAGTATGACTTAATCTATAAGTGCATTACTGTATGTATAAGTGTATTACTGTACTGTATATGTAATTTGGGTTTGTTTCTACAGTCTAAGGGACAGAATAAAAACGAAATACTGTTGATTTTGAATGAGCGAATACTAAAGACTTGATCTTTCATAATGTAACTTGTATTCCACTTAACAGTGGAATTACCTCTTTGCACAAGTATTTAGAAACATCGAATGGTTTAGATGGTCTGCGGTCCAAGACGAATCCGTCATTGTCCGGAGAGGGCTTAATACAAGCAGCCGCATGCTCGCAGTGTTTCCTAATTAATTGCAAAAGGCTTGAATTACACGTCCGACCATTATGTACAGGAAAACAATTGCTCCTCAGTTACCAGTCCATGTGTAATGAATACCCATCGGACCAGACGGTTTAAACCAACTTGAATAGAGAGACATTTTTCAGAGACATTCTTGTTTAATGAAAGACACGACGTGCCGGAGGAAATGGAGGCAGGAACAGCTGTGACATGTGGAAAGCATGCTGGGATATTTGAATGTCGTCTCATTGGAGGGAGATCAGATTAATTTCCAGTTTTCAGGCTCTGGAAATGTGGGAAACGGCCTCAGTTAGGAAGTATCGGGGTAGATGTCTATCTTTGTTACAGTGTTATTTGCGAAATGTGTGGATGAGTCAAATAATACAGTATGTGAATTAAATACGAATGTGGGGAAAAAGAAAAACGTTTCTGTGACGCATAATTCAAATTTGATCGTACAGTAATTTACAAAATAAGGTTTTGACGTTAACAGGTGTTTCTTAAATGTTAGTCATTTCCATGTTCCAGGGTTTGATTTTGGTGAAAAAAATAACAATTATTTGTTGCATTACGGTCATACTGGAACTGACTTAGAAACTCGCATCAGTTTCATCAGCGTTTTCAAACGCGTTAAATGTGTACACCGTATCGTTTTACGAAACGCGCACTTTCTACCTTTGAATATGCAGATGCACCATAAAACATCATTACATGCGTAAAATAGGGTAAAACGAACGAACAACCTCCGGAAATGATTGATGTCGATGCATACATTATTTTAAAACATCTTTTCGTCAGTTGCGTCA
The DNA here is from genome assembly GCA_036877575.1 of Botia almorhae. Taxonomy (NCBI): domain Eukaryota; kingdom Metazoa; phylum Chordata; class Actinopteri; order Cypriniformes; family Botiidae; genus Botia; species Botia almorhae. Next base: position 16,268 of record JAZGTJ010001963.1, read on the forward strand.
TTTACGCAACGATCAGCAATTGCGATACAAAGGAATCTATCGTTTTAATCCGGACGCGTGTAAAATGTCATTACCGTAGAATGCATATCAGGAAGAACGTGAAGTTCTGGAATTTCCGTGTGTCCGTAATTGAAGAAACACTCATACATGGCCAGCACTGAGGTCTTTATAAACACGGGCGCTGCTATAAATGCAACAAAGCCTGCTGGGATTTCTCTTTCTAAATGAAGTGTAGTGGAGGCTGCGTCTGGTCTGGAGCCTGACAGATGAACTGTGGTTAATGGCCACTTACGCAGGGGTCTCATCTCCAGCGGTCCGTGCGCACACATCAGCAGGTGACTAAAACAGCCACTGCACTTGTCAAACTGTCCCATTACAGGCTAATGAAGAGTAATCATTTCCGCGCTGAGTGAAATGTTATTCCTCAGCTGAGGGGGGATTTGTGCTTGTCAGCCCGTTTTAGATTAGGACCCAAAAACTGCATGATGCAGTTATGGGTAAGATAAGAGGGCGTTAGTGTGGTACTGTTTGTTTAATGGGGTGTTTTCTGGAGCCTTTGGGGAGATGTTTAAACCTCGCGTTCATTACGCGTGTCGCAGTACAATGTTTATAAAAGATTTATATTTAGTTTTAGTGAATGTACAGAAATTAGGATAACGCTCAGGACTAGCTACTGTATTTACTGTATTTAATTTAGAGAACAAAAATAGTGCTTTACTTTTCTTATAAAAGATGCATATGAAAAGACGATGCTTTGCAAATGCGTTCAAGAGCCGCAATTTGTGGACTTGTTTGGAAATTGGTATATAGATTATATATGGTATATAGATTATTTACTTTCTGCCATGCTGTAGAAAGGGCCAAATGATGTCACTTCCTGGGTGTCGCAATTTAAATATTATTTAATGTTTGTAAATGGAATAATCTAAAGGACAACTAGACAACTTTAACTCGTGTTAAAGATGGCAGGTTGGAATAAACCCAACTCAAAGATTAACACGTTGGAGCTGTGGTGCGGTGGTTGGGGTGTTTTAGACGCATTGATCTGTGGTGCTTACGTCGTAAGGTTTGAATCAGACCTGTGTAGCATTTCAGTCTCGTTCCCCATCAGTCCGCCTAAAACTTTGCTGTCTGTTTGGCATTTTCTGTATTTAATAAACATATCAACTTGATTATTTGTAAATGTATGTAACACTATACAGCTAAAAACTATAATCATTTTACACAGTTCACCTAAAACAGGTCATTGTGCGTTTCTCCCTGTTTTTAGGAGTCCGTGTTTGCAGCTTGTGAGTTTACGTCATCTCCTGAGATTTTAAGATCACAGCGTCATTTAGAGAGTTCAAACTGTTTCACCATAGACCAGCCTGAGCCAGACCTTCAGTCCAGCAGATCAACTCCAGCACTGACCTCCACAGATGAGTCCACACCCAGCCAAAGACTCTCCGAAACCTGTTCACCACGCAAGGCTGTTTTTCAACGTAACAAGCAAGCTTATGGGAATCTCCCTCAGCAGAGTTGCGAGGATCCGGAGGAAGTGATACCAGCCGTGGTGGTCACCCAGCCCGAGGAGGTGAGCACACATCATGTCATTAGTTAATGTTGTTCTGTTGCTCTGTATATTATAAAACAATCATTTTGTTCCGTAATAATCATGACCAAATTTCACATTTGTATCGGTTCGCAAAAAAGTGTAACCAGGAGTGTAAAATTTATTTTATCTTGAAGTATACGTTCAGATCAAATTTGCATACTGCGTAAACTCTTTACGCAGTTAAAGGTTAAAGGTCGTTTTCATTGTTGTTGTTTCCTAAAGCGTATTTGTTTATGCATATGAGTCACACACCTGTTAGTATTAATGTGTTTAGAGTGCCCTTACTGAGTGGTAATGATATCTACTGAGCAGGCCTAGATTGATGGGTTAGCTGGATGGGCTGCACACTTTAAAGTGCCCTTGGGGGAGCCAATAGATAAATCCGTTTAAGCCCTGGACCCCATTTAAACAGGCCTTGGCAGGTTAATGTGATATCCACTCCAATACATTATACCAGCCTCTCATTCAGGTAAATAGGCACTTACTCTGGTCTGACCCACACTCTCTGCTATCCAATTGTGTTTATTTCATTAGCTCATCCGTACAGAGTTTCCAGTGAGACGGGATATCAATTGATCCTGGACTGAATAATGACGACTGGCATCAGGTGGCCATGATGCGTTTAGGAAACCGAAAGTGTCTGACGTGTTGTGATCTATAGATGCTGCTCACGCGGCTCTGCTCTGCTGTTATGGGTTTGTTATGGTTTGGTTCGGTTGGATCTCGGCATTCCTGTAGTTTCATTTCACTTCCAAGAAGGCAGAGCAGATGTATAGTTTCATTCTAAAAGTATTGAATGAATTTGCAAGCCTCGATTAAGATTAAGTAAGATTTCCACGTTGGTTTGTTTAATTTTGCGAATAATAGTCACATTCCCAGTGAAGAACTACACTACCCATAATTCTGAAGAGACAGACAACCAATCAGAGAAGTCTGTGTTACCAAAGCGCAGCGGCGACAACCCTGCGTGAATGGGGTTCTGTACAAAGGCAAACAACTTTGTTTACAACTTACAAATATATAAAATGTGTATACATATTTTAATATTTTGCATTAAACTGATTCATATGTATAATTTTCCTTATTAACAGGTTAAAAGTGAGTTATATTGTATGTGTACTATTGTACGTCTTTATTAAAAAATGTGTGTTTTGTCAAATTATAAATAGCCTTTCTCACCAAAAAAATCTTTTGAATGTCCCGTGACGCCTACTTACGAACGTGCTTCAAAATAGTTAATTTTCCACAAAAAAGTCCACAGGGCCAAAACCAAACACAAATTAGCACATACACACATCTGTACTGTACCTTTGAACTCGCATTCTGTTCGACACAGGTGAGAACTGTAGGGGGAGGGTTCCTGGGTCCAGTGCTCTCCAAAGCTCTGAATATATATTGAATATCTGAATATCGTAGGCACTCGTTTGCATCCAAATGAGTTCTGCTTGTCTAGGTGATGGACAATTTCGGCTTGACCCCTGTCTCTTTGTACGCAACCTACAGTTTACTGTCAAAAGCATCTCATTGTTTTCACCTCATTGTGGTGTATACCTCTGGCAACCTCGCATTCCTCAATGTCACGGAAGTATGGATTCTGTCTTGAAATATATTATTTCATACCCCAGTCACACCATTGTTTGGGTGAAGCTGGCCTCAATTCTGTTGTTTAAAACCTTTATTCCAGAAGATGTTAAGAGATGTGAAGAAGCGTGTGCTTTGTTAGATAATATATATATTTTGAATAAGTAATCTGGGATTGTAGAGTATTCATTTGTGGTGTTTGCCAAGGCATCACTATTACAATTGACTTAAACGTCTCGTCCCTGTCCATTTGTGCTATGAGCATTTGAGTGTACTGTGTTACTTTTAGTACACACAAAAGTTATATATATATATATATACACACACACACACACACACATACACACATATATATATACACATACATACACACACTCACTTACACACACACACACACACACATATATATATATATATATATATATGTTTATGCACACACACTTTATATAAATATTACATACTACACACACAGATCCACCAGATAAGATGTCATGCAGTTAGCGGTTTAATTTGGTGACTGCTAGTCTATGACAGGCTCCAGAACCCACCGGCGTGTGCGCGCGCTTGTTGAACTGAAGCCTCTGCAAATGACTTCAGAGTGTTTGAAAGCAATTGGCTTCTCAAATGAGAAATGCAGAGATACCAATATCATGCATGAAGTTCTTCTGGACTCTCAGAGGGCCACTGAAGAAGTAATTCCCCTCGGATGGAGATACCCGGGAACTAATATGAATGCAAATTGGATTAAACGGCTGCATTAGTGTTAGATAAACAATTTACGGTTTTTCGAGTCCTCAGAAGAGACGCTGAGAGCTCCAGCTCTCATTTTTTGAGACAGGCTGTATTGTCAGTGTTAAGAACTTTCTGTGAGACCTGTGTAATGATTTAGAAATAAAACAAACGTTTTAAGCGTTTATTTTGTATATAAGACATTTGCTGTGTGTTTGTAAAGCTTTTTTTTGCCAACATAGTCAAATTTTTGACACATAGTAAATTCCAAATAAGTTTCCAAAATTCCCCCAAAATTTTGCAACCCTAACACACACACACACACACACACACACACACACACACACATAGACAAACAAAGGACCATGAACACACTGTATATGTTGAGTTTTGACTATCTCTTCTGTCTGATGATCAGTTTCAGAGGATCATCTGGTGGAGTTCATTGAGAAGGACCATGAGGTGGTCATGAACGCTCTTATCCGGTTTAAAAATGAACTTTATGGAAACCAGTGCATGGAAACCAAGATCTGTTACCCTAAAACGAAAAGAACTTTGTACCACTGTAACATATTTCATATAATAATATAAATACAAATAATTAAAACACTACATTGGAAGAATTTATAATCCTATAATTTACGTCTAATCTTAATCTAATCTTAGAAACCGGGTGTCAAATCAGATAACAGAAATATTTTGCAGTGTAAAGAGCAAAATAATTTTTATGGGTGGGAATCGTTTTAGCCATTTGTGTGTGTGTGTGTGTGTGTGTGTGAGGGCTAATTAAAGCATAAGGAGCTTGTCTAAGCTTCGCTGATAGGACAGCTCATTGTGCAAGAGCGTCTGATCGCGTCACATCATCTGATTAATGTGATTGCCTCTTTCTATAAATTATTGAAGCGTTTTTAATATCAAATGTATCATTATTTGAGAACCAGCAACGCATATGTAGACTTTGAGTGTTTGTAATGTGTTTTTTTGTGTGGATTTATCTGTTGCATGTTTGCTTTTCGATCAATGACTATTCGGTGTTTAGCAAATAAAGCTACAGAAGCGCAGAATGCGGCCTCTTAAAAGATGCAGGAGAGATCTTGCGTCTCTGCTGGGTCTTTAGTGGGGCGCATGCAGCTACAGCGCGTTGCGTGGTATTATGACAGGTTTTCAGGTGCGGTTTGAAATGCGAGTAGCGGTTTCTGAAACGCACCCAAACATTTTTAGCAAAGCTTTAGCTAAACCCGTTCCCAATGTGCCAGACTCATGCTGCGATGTCACCGCATATTTAACGTCGCAATTTTTAAAAGTTGGGTTTAGTAACTCAGAGACCCGCCCGGCGTCGCGGGCTGTCAGAAACGCGCTCTCGCGCTCTCTTTTCGCCTGTCAGGGTGCGGAAATCACAGCGTTGTATATTCTCTTTGATTTGTCGCAGATGTATGCCGCGCTGTCGACACAAGATTCTCTTGTTATTTTACGTTCGACATCATCACCGCAGGTTTACCTCTCCGCTGTTCTCATTTAAGCAATTCAGTTGACTCTTGGATCTTAAAGCATGTAAAGAGCCTTAGATGTGTAGCGCTGTATGATAATCAGAGATGGTCATTATGACAGCGTTCTCCCCTGTCATTCACGCCACAGTCGGCTCCCCCGAAGCTCTTTTGTTTTGCCGTGATACTGATCAAAACCAGTCAAGTGCAGCTTTAGTTTTCTGAGCCCGTACACAGATACTTCCATAAAGTTAATTAGGCCTCAGACTAAATATCTCCACTGAGCTTCAGCAGCTCCTCTGACAGGTCTGTTAAAGGACAGGAGAAAAGGAATTTTCATCTTTTTTTTTGGAGTATGTTAGCTATAATTTATCTCTAAAATACTCACGCTGTTCTGGGTGTACCAAAATGGTACAGTTCTGAAAAATCTCGCACATGGAAAATGAACAGCCAGCACGTGTGTGCTTTAAATTTAACGTTGTTGTTTTTTAAAATCAAAATGATCAACATTTTGCGTCGCCTTTTAAAAATGGTGTTTCTTTCTCATCTGACATCATGCAGGTTTTTGGATAATACAAACTAATAGTCAATAAACTAGTTCAGCACTGTTTCATATTCACGACCGCACATTTATTTCTGGTTGAATATCCTGTTTCACTCTGAAGTGTCACAAGGCAGAAGTGAAACCGGTTGCAAATAAGCTTCAGTATGATGTTATAGACAGATGGACCTGTGGAGAAGGAACTACTGCAATACCTCTTCAATAATGGGGTGTAAAATAAGTCAAATGGAAGTAAAACAGTGTAAAAATCTCTGTTTGTTTGAGAATCCCAACTCAGCAGGACAACAGTGACCAATGGCGTGACTTTGTGGCGAAGCTGCTCGTTCATCCGACCAATGACGATGAGGGGAAGTGTTCGAAAACAACCACAATGTTTAAAATATATATACATTATTTAAATTGTAGTATTTTTATGCTAATTCAATCATGAAATGTTGACATTTCATAGTCGTTTCACAGTTACTAGATTCAGATTATCAATATTATTCTGATACCGTCAGCAAGAGGTTAAACCGTTAATAGCGTAAACGATGTCAGTTGTGTAAAGACGCTTCCGTGCTGTTTCTGAGAGAGAATCACCTGCACTAAACTGATTGATGCCGTTTCATTGAGAGTGATGAGAGTGTGTGTTTCTATAAACGCTCTGTGTGATGAGACTCTCCATAATGAGCTCTCATGGGTAATTATAGATGCTCTGAGATGTTGAACTGTTTCCTGTGTTAAACTCTTTTTCCGTCTGACTTTAATTCCGTGCATTTTCCGACTTTCGTTCTCTTCCATGGCAGAAAAGGATGTGACGCGCATCGTTCCTGGAAAAGAGTTGTTTTATATGATAACTAGCGGCACAGAAGGGAATTTTAAGGGGTGTCGTGGTGAGCTGAAAGACTTCGTGTTTTATTGAAGCTGATGGCTGGGGTGTGTTTTATGTCGACGGTCTGTATTGATGTAGTGGTGAAATCATACTTTAATTATATATGCACTATTCCTGTATGCAATAGATCTGAATAGATTTAGCGGAATAAAATGATTTCTTTAAAGATCACGCGAAATGGTTTGAAAAGCATGTTTTTATCCCCATTGAAACAGGAAGTTGCAGGAGGAGAGCTCTATATCAAAAAACAGCCAATGGCGTTAAGTCGCGGCCTGCCAAAATAACACTGTATTACAATGGGTGATAGTTTTGCTTAAAAAGTCATCAATACTTTCTTGTGGTTTCTTGTATGCTTGGCCAGCAGTTAAAAACGATACAAACAGCACGATTTACAACTGTATATCTGCTTAAAGTTAATGTTATTGAATTGAAAGTACAGTAGCATGTAGATGGCTGTAGCATAAAGATACAATAACATGGATTTACAGCTACAAAATTCCAGTAAAGATGTTTTGGGAATTGAATTTAAAAGCCTAAATTCAGTGACATGGCTGGAGTGTTTTTGCTGACGTCTGCGCTGTGTGTGTTGCAGGTCTCATCACAGCAGGCTGAACTGTTGTCTTTGGAGCATCAGCACATGGTTTCCAGTAATGTCAGTGATGGTCCAGAACTCATCGGCTGTGATGTGCAGTCTTTAAAGAGCGACACCGCATCTCTGATGAGTGAAACGACAATCTCATTCAAAGTTAGTGCTTTAAACACAGATACACGCATAAAAAGTTTACTGGTGTTTACAAGTAAGTCAAAAATAACGATTACAATTGAACTTATGCTGCATGTTTTTCCTGATGGTCAATCAAGCAGGAAAGATCCTAAAAGATCCAGACTTACTGTTCATGTCTAGTATCGAATCATATCAAATCTTAGCCTGGACAACACATACATGATGCTGTACAAAACAATGTGATTGGCTGCATTACCTGTCAGTCATACGGCCTATTGGGTGCTCCTTGGCCAATAACAGCTGCTATGGAGTCCAGACATTCTGCCGTCTGTCTGAAGATCTGGTTATGCAAAATCAAACCATAACAACCCAGAATACTTTAACAACTGGTTAACAGTGCAAACCACATAGCAACCGCACAGTAATGCCCTAAAAACTACTCAGAACAACTGCGTAACCACGCGCTAACAACCACTCAAAGCGGCTTCGCAACGCATAGCTGTACCCTAGCAACCACCCAACAACCGTATAGCAACACGATACAAGCCAAAACCACAGGAAACCACAAAGAAACACTCTTGAAATGTTCGTTTTGGTTGCAAGAAACCTAAAAAAGTTCCTAGAACGTCAGTATTGAATTCCCAGAAAACTAACCAAACGCTAACATTAGGGGAACGTTTTTTTCGTTTTATTAGCTCAAACAGTGTATTGTCATCACTGAAGCTCATATAAATCAGGCATCTCTATGGGTTTGGCCTCATCATGTTTTCTCAGCTTGTTTTGCTGTAATCCTCTTAGTGGCTCTTGTTGTTCTAGCTCAGTGAACGTATCAACTGTACAGTGAGCGTTGTCACCCTGCCGATGAGGTCAGCTGGCCTGCTCTGCTGGGTCACATGACTCTTCATGTGGGTTGATTCTCTGGTGCTGGGGTGACACACGCAGTTTATTTGCTGCCGTCTGTAGTCACACACTTACAAGGGCAGACAGATAGTTTATTGCTGCTGGTGCTGGTTAGAAGATGCACCATATGTTGTTATAAATAACCATTGCATAACTATACAAAAACAGGGCGGAGCCACACTTTCACCCAATTATTTGTTAAAACCGGTTAGTGGATATTACATATATTAAGTTTAAAAACATATTTTGACTGACAGAATATTCAATAATTCACATTTATTTTCACGATGCAAATTGTGTCAAAGCTACTTTATAGAAAATGAAAGTTACTAGAAGTGATTATAGAGTTTTATAGATCTATAACGGTACAGATGACGCAGGCGGCTTATACTGTATATGCATTTAAGCTGAAGTAATGATCATCTCCAGTCCTCGCTGAGGTCTCTGCACAGTGTTGGGTCATCTGAAGTCATCTGAAGTCACTCGATCCATACTGAGAGAATAATTAGCGTAGTCGCCGTTAGCGTCACATTACTAGCGTGAGAAAATCTTTAGCACAAGAACGTATTTTAAACTGTGAAAAAATGTACCTGCAAAATCTAAACGATTTCAAAACGTACCCGTATCATAAACACACCCATTACCTTCCTTAAACGACCATCGGCCCGTCCATATCACTAGCTTTTCCTTTCTGATACCTTAACTAGGAAAACATCTTGTATTGCGGTAATGTCCCAGCTACCGTCTTGCTGAAAGACGGTATTATGACTGCTGCGGTAGTAATCTACGCTGAAACAAGAGCCATTTGTCCGTTATCCGGTGATTTCACGCTCACTGAAGCCAGACTCCTCCGCTTCTTCTGGTAGAAAGAAGTTATGATGTTTTCATATATCTCATATCAACGGCCTGAACCTGCGGCTCCATAAATCTGTTGGCATCAGGTGTAGCTCCTACAATCAGACACACCTCACAGGAGCCGGCCAGTTATTGTCTCTTAACTAACACGTTGGTGTTTCGCCACGACGCCTCGAGGAGACAGAGTACGTTAGCATGACACGTTACCAAATGGGAAAAAGGCCCTTCTTAAATGACGAGGCAAAAGCCGGCGACGCTCGTGTCTTCGAACAAGTGCGGCGAGCCGTTTTCTGGTAATTCCACTGACCTTGTGCGCCGTCTTGTCACTTTGACAATCCCAGGGTGCATTGTGGGGCAGAAAAGCTGTCTCCCACAGGCATGCTGGATGTAAATGGGAGTAAATGGGTTTTTCATCTCTAAATGCCCGTCTGATAATAGGAGTGGGTGGCATGTCAGATCACACACATATGAGCCTCTATATTTCAGATAACGCCGTTTGTGCCAAAGGAGCCACATTTGTGTGTGTGTGTATATGTGTGTGTGTGTTATCTTCATCCCTCTGTTACCTCAATTTCTATTCTGTTTCTGAACGACTCATTTGAATATTCTCATCAAAGCAGCCCTTTGCTTGAACCTCAATTAATATGTTAATGTTGGAATGCAAGCTTTTTAATTAGTATAAGATGAATCGCATCGCGCATTTAGGGGACCTGATTGTCATGCTCGTTCTGCTTGCGGGCACAGTTGTGTTCTTATGTGACGGTCGAGTTGATGATGTTATTTTTTTAGAACGAATATTAGCTTTACTATCGCATCATTTATGTAATTGCATTTTTATCATGTTATATACATAATTATATATAAACTTTTGACTGCATATTTTATATATTCCCTGTCTACTCGACCAATTAAAAGAAATGTTCTATATACCATCAGCCTTGTCGATCTATAATGCACAGAATTCTGTATACAAGTATTTTTAGTAACTACTAATAACATACATGTTGTGTAAAAACACTATTTAATTCCTCCATCTGATATTTAAATTCTACAATTTCATCAAAATGATGTCTCACTTGCTATCGTTAATTTTAGTAAATGTATTAATATTATATCAACCATCCTTCTGTCAGTACAGGTGTTGGTGTTAAAAAGCTTGTATTGGTCGACCACTACTGTGTATTAATGCACAAATAAAGCAAGTTTTGAGCTGCTGGGCGACAGTTAGATTAATAACTATTTCTTTTTCTATAGAATTGTTTATTATATTATTATTTACGATTGTTAAATTTAACTAGCCGTGCTGTGTGTCTAAGAAGATTTCTTACCCATGATTAAAACCCTGTAACATCATAGGTCGTTCATTACTTTAACAAGCACACACACACACACACACACACACACAAACACACACACACATACGCACACTCTTCCCTCTCTCTTTATTCTTCTCTCACCCTCCCCTCATTCCTCCATCTTTTTCATGCGCGGCGTTTCTTTCTCTGTAATCTGTTGAGGTACATTTACTTTCGACAGAGTTATTGAATCATAACGGTGATTTTAACAGAGTAATTAAAGTTAAATGTGGCCCTGATGAGCTTTTCTCCTTCAGGAAATGTTGTGATATTAAATTATTTATGACTGGAGGGGCCCTGTACCATATGTAAATCATTTAGATATGTAAATGGGCGCTAAATCTCATCGATTATGAATAAAAATGTACTATTCCCATGTTCAGCTGCGCGCTTTTAATCACAGAATTACCTTCTTGTGCTCATGGCTAAAGTCATATTCTTCAAATTCTAGAAACACTACAAGCTACGACATCTTATCTCATATATAACTATTAATATACAGTTTAACAGATAAAATTATTATGGGACTTTTGCGCAATGCATCACACATCGTTTATAATTTCATGGTTTATTTATTTGTGAGGCGTACAACATATTCTACAGACAAACATGAACATAAACGCTATTAGCTACTTGCTAGATTTCAGTTAGCGTTGAATTTTTATGGTGCCACAGGGGGCGCTAGAGTGTAAACTGCCTACTGTAGGTCAACCACTGTTAAGGCGGTCACATATTTAAATACTGCTTTAAAACATCGACCGTGGTGGTTCGCCCAGCGAGTATACCGGAGCGTTTATGCTGAGGCAACAGTTTAAAGTGAACCCTACAAATGTATTTACGAATCTTTTACTAGACTTCATCAGATAGAATAGTGATTCCAATGCTAACATCACTGTTATGTGTGAGATTTGTGACCATCAATATAATATCAGAAAATCACAGTTCTTTTTGCTTATGTGTCAGGTTGGTAACATAAGCTGGCATGAAAAACAGATAATAGTTTGTCCAGCATGTCTAGTATATCTACAGTCTGTCCCTCTGATGCACTCAGAACTGTACAATTGAACATAAGTGTTGTTGAAAACAAAAGAAGCGATGTCAGAAAGAAAGATAAAATGAATGAAAATTAAAAAACCATAGCTTTGACTTTCTGTTTTTCCTTGTTTTAAATTCAGAGAGGGCGCTCATAGCTGACAGTACAGCCGTGTGAAACCGCAAAGCTTTCTAGCTGTCAGAGCACCGCATTTCACCACAGTCTGACTGTAAGAGAGAGAGACAGAGAGAAAGACAGACACAGACAGAGAAAGAGAGAGAGACAGAGAGAGAGAGAGAGACAGACAGACACAGACAGAGAGAAAGACAGACACAGACAGAGAGAGACAGACAGAGAGAGAGAGAGAGACAGACACAGACAGAGAGAGAGAGACAGACAGACAGCACGACCCAGAGAGAGAGAGAGAGAGAGAGAGAGAGAAAGAGACGGTGAGAGAGTTTTTGTTTATAACTCAGAAAGAATGTTGTTTTCTTATTCTGTAGATCTTTTTGTTATACATAATGTATGAACAGACAAATGTGAATGACAGAAAGACAAAGCATGACCAAAATGCTGTATTTCCGACAGTAAAATTCCCATTGACATTCTTCATAAAGAAAAAAACAGACCAGCAGTTAGCAATTGCTAAACAAAATGCATTTTTATGTAAAAGTCACAAGTCAGTAGAACTGCAACTTTATTTAAAACAAGAAAAAGTGATTCATAGCTGTATACCTGGAAAAGAACTACACTACCCATAATCCCCAGAGAAATCCACCAATCAGAGGAGATTCTGTTAGAAACGTTAAACACAGCAGAAAAGCATTGCAAATGATTTTGTTATAATGTCCATCTGGTTGGTTTCTTCCATAAAGCTTTTTATTGTTTTTATAAAGAAAAAGTACCAAGAGAAAGTTTGATAAGAAAAAGTTCACATATTAGCCGGTGCTATCAAAACTACGATGAATTCTGATCGAGTTTACAGTAAAATAAGATAACAGTTACAGTACAGTTTTACAGTAAAATAACAAAATAACAGTTACAGTACAGTTTTACAGTAAAATAACAAGATAACAGTTACAGTACAGTTTTACAGTATAATAACAAGATAACAGTTACAGAACAGTTTTACAGTATAATAACAAGATAACAGTTACAGAACAGTTTTACAGTAAAATAACAAGATAACAGTTACAGTACAGTTTTACAGTAAAAATTCTCGGTGAACAGGGCATATACACGAATGCTAGAGTATATCTACATCGCACCTCAGAAAATTAAATTGTACAGTTTAGTTTTACATTGCGTCTGGGTTCATTACTGTTGTGTTTATTTGTTGTATAGAGTGATGAACAAGAGGGACACGAGGAAGACACGCAGAGCATCACAGCTTCTTCTGTCATGGTATGTTAGTCTCCTTTATCTTTAATGTTTAAGCAGAAATGTACAAGAGGTCAGCTATGCTGTGAACATTAACATGGCTGACAGACTTTTGTCGGGCAAAACACGGTACAAATTCACACTGTTTTTACTGAGCAAGTTCATTACATGAATCCTCCAGCTGCAAAGTTTATTTTCAGACCTGTAAACTGAGGCTAATAGCTAGGCTGTATGGGTGCCGAACAGCAATAAACACAGTAGCTAGTTAACAGGTGCTAATAATATACTGTGTAATTTAGTATAGCTGGAAGACTGCATTAGCCAATCAGCATCCAGAACAGGAAGTGTCCGTTTTATAAATACACAATGCATAATAATATTCAATTACCATCAAACGTGGTTCGTTTCATGAGATTACATCACTCTATAGTGCACATAAGGACCTGGCGTTGTCATATATCAATAGAAGCTCACCACACAGTGTTGAAGAACTGCGGTCTATTTTAGGCATGTTTGCGAAACCGTTTTCCTTCCAGAGTACACAAACAGTTGTCCCCCCGAACGGCGTGCAGGCGGGTGAAGGACAGCCCCCTGGGCGAACCCTTGAGTTTTTTAATTATCATAGAGGTGACACCTCTTCACAAGCATCTCTCACCTGCGCTGTAAACAGGGCTGTGAACTCTGCCGCCAGCAGCGCGACCCTGAGTGTCACTGATGAAGGGAAAAGCTCATTATTAATGCACACCCAATGAGACAACACAACATGACCCACTGAGAAATCCATGAACATCACTGGATAGCTTATTGCGTTAGCCGTTCAGCTGCAGACCGCTAAAAACAATGCGACCAGACACATGGACCTCAAAATAAGCAACAACCCCGGGGTGTGTCCCAATACCAACACCTGTGGGCTTTGTACCGATATCTGGTCAAAGTGGTCAAGCAGGCTTATATATAGTGGGACACGATAGACCAGTGTTGACCAGTAGCAGCAGCAATTGTTGTTGCTGGTCTTTCTCTTGTAATGTCGATTTGGAAATGAACGTCATTCTCAGTTAATGATTACTTGAAAACTTCATCCACAGAATTATTTGCCTCACTAATAACAAATTCAAATTTTCTGCATGCCTGTATAAACCTACATTTTAGTGCAGTAGTCCCTATTAACAGAATTTAGTAATTATGTCCCTTGTAATTAGGTTATACACACATATATACACACACATACATATATATATATATATATATATATATATATATATCTGTGCAGCCATAAAATGTGCCTCTCTTTTAGTTTTACTATCAAATTATGCGTGATATCTAATTTAATTTAGACTGGAAAGATTCCTTTGACATGTCAGGAAGTGACAGGAAGTGAGGAAGAGCAGTTCCGGAACATGATGAATTATGGGAAATTAAATTCTCAGAAATGGTGCTGAAGATATTATGGAGTTAGTCTGGGTCTGGTGTGCACCAACGGTTTAACATTGGCATGGATGGGCTGTACTTACTTCTGTATGTACCATCACACTGAAGTGGCCAGTAAATGTTGTTTATGTTTTTTACATTAGAAATACATATAGCTTTTCCTGATATCAATATAAAATATAATGGACTTCTGTTCTTCATTTAAACAGAAATCATATGGGCTGATTAGATGTGTTTACACTGTTTCTGATGTTAGATAAATAGTTTCTTTAGGGTTACCAGGCAAACATTTCTATATAAGGCTTCAAACACAGGACAGTTATGATTTATGACCACGAATGTTGAGGCCACATTATAAAGTCCATCATAAATGTGCTGTTAAGAGGATTCCTTTCAGAATAAACATCAGAAGACAGCCGTAAACCAGCAGAGACATTAATTTCAGAATAAACGAGGGGAGTTTGTCTCTTGTAAACGTTCGTTTTAACTTCTCTGTAAACTTTACTGGCTGGCTACCAACCGGCCTGCCAATTACGCCGTCTTTCTCTTGTTAATTTAATGTTGGGGTGATAAATTCTCAGCGGGGCTTGAGGCCTGACCTCAACCTTACCTTCTTCATTCATAAAGAAAGCACTCACAGAATCCTGCTTGAGGGGTCACTTACAGATACTGCTAACTATTTGGTAGAAATCTGTCAGAATTGGTCATGCAGAACTAGTTTGTTAATGTGGTTTGACGCTCTTAAAAATTTATTTAATTAAGGGTGAGGGTTGAAAATTATAACTTGAGGTTCATTCGTTCATTTGTGTTGGCACTACATGAAGAGTTTTCATGATGTTTAACTAGCATCGCTGAAACTGGGCGAAGGGTTTCTGGTTTTTAGTGTGGGACTAGATGTTATTTAGATGTTATCTAGATGTTATATAGTGTTATTTAATGCATATTTTAAGCAAGATAAAGAAATAGGAAAACAGATGTGAGACGTGAGCCAAACATAAACTAGCAAACACTGGTAAACTGTCTAAATCTTGAATGCGTTGAGTGTCTCTTTGGATAAAAGCTTTTGCCAAATGCATAGATGTGAATGAAATGCACATTTAAATAACTGTACATGTAAATGACATAATTCATGTAAAGGTAAAAGTGTGCCATCTGTGCCATTTGCAGAATACGACTGCTGTCTTAGCTCTCCTTCATCTGCCATTGGTTGTACAAACTGATCGTCCAACCCCAGACTCATGCCCGTATCATTCTATATACTTCACTATATTAATAAGCTGCTAAAGCGTTTCTATAATTTTCATACATGTTTTATCAGTGACCATTTTTAATGGACTACTTCCTTTGACAGAGGTAAGACAAGGGAAAGTATTTTACTTAAAACTGAATTGCTTGGATTTTGTTCCAAAAACAAAGTCAATATTTGTTAACCTGCATTTAGTGGCTCCACGTAGTTTCATTATGTGTTAGGCTGCAGTACAGGGTTCTAAATATAGAACGAAAACTGTATTTAAGTCTTTATAATTCAGCAGACGCCTCACATCACTCACTGTACCCATGAGCTGCGGTATGTTCTCACTCTATCCCGGGTGTCCAAACAAAGGGCACAAAACTTGCTGATGTATCGGCTCTCCCGGCGCGCGGGACGTTGACCTCTGTCTCATTCTCTCTATGTGCCAATGCTAACAGAGCGAGCGTCCCAGATCAGCCGTTTCTACGTTAGCATGCGCAGCCTGAGCCGACACCTTCAGCGAGAGCATGCTGGGATAGGTTCACCGCGCTGCTGGGTTCGGAGCAGCCGTGCCGCTTTTACCATGTTCAAAAATAGACCTGACTCACCTCCGGCTTAGCAATGATTTAGCATTTTGCCGCTAGCAAAAGATGTTGTATTTACGCAACAGACCACAAGTATTTAACATAAAACGCTGAGAGTTACAGTTGCATCATAAAGACATACATACATTTAAAATGACATTTTTAATTTTAAAGAAGTATTAAAGAAGCATTTTAAAATGTATATATTTTACAGTTAGCTGTTTGTTGGCCTGTTTCTCCCGAGCTTTATTTTTTACAATATGACACTTTTTTGGTTCATTGTCACGGTCGCCCCCTGGCTTGCTCACTGAGGACTTTCACATTTGTTAAAACACATACTGTATGTTCAAATTAAATTACACAGACACTTAATTACTTTTACAATTTGTAAAATGACTATCCACGTGTTACACATTGTTAAACACGTACATCATTTTTGTTACTAATTTTTAAAGCTATGCTCGGTGGTACACGTGCTATAAAAATACATCTAAAGGAAACTGAGTTACGGACACAGCACGGCAATAACGCACTGTGGGTGTTACGTTAGCATTAGCAGTTTTGTGAAACGTACTCTTGTGCTTGTTGTTCGTTCTAACATTGTTTACGTGGTTCGTCTCGGAGACTTCAGACATGTAAACTTGGACCCGTAAAGTCGCTGAGAAAACAGCTTTAAAAAACACCTGGAGTGAGAGAAAGGAGAGCTGTGACATCTGATCTGTCTGAGAGCGAGAGTTCAGATCTTTTCATGTGTCTCACGCGAGACAAGCCATCTTAAAGAGATGCCTCACCACATCCATCACTCCAGCAGTTTGTCTTCATTCATCATCTTGCCGTTTGTTGACCATAGCAACAGGATGTCACGCTTATTTTTATGGATCTTGTTATTGGGGTCTGGCCTCTCCCAGCAGGAATTTCCTCCGCACGGGGAATCTCGGGAATGCTGGCGTTTCAGTGCGGCAGTGACGTATTTGGACTGAATTCACTCTCATGATGTGAGTTATCAGAAAACGTTGCATGTGCGTTAATACGCGTCATGCTGAAGGTGCGCTTAAACTTTCTGTCAGTGTTGCCAAGGCAACAACATTTTGGCATTTTCCCAAAATTTTGTTTTTTTTTACCCCAAAAATGACTTTGTTTAGCTTGTTTGCATTAGTTATTTACGTGTTCACTTGAAAACGCATCATTTTAGATGCTGGTGTATATGTTGCTGTATCTGGTTGCTTTCTAATGAGCTGTCTTTAATTAGCAGCTTTGGTTAGATGGCATGGGGTGTTTCTAACAGATGAATGAAGCTCAAATCAGTGTTTTCTCGTCCGGAGACGCGGCTGAAGTTTAAGAGTCAAGGTCACGCAGACCCCTCGCCTTCATCTGTCAGCTCCTTTTGATCTGCAGACGCTTTCCTTCGCCTTTCTGCACGCTCTGCCTTTAACGTGGGGTCAGAGGTCACAGTGGGGCAAGGCCACAGAATCTCTGCCACAAACCTCCTTTCCTCTCCTAGCTGTCTTTTGTTTCTGTTGTCATACAGTGAAATAGAGCAGGACGGTATGATGTATATGCAGTGTGACTGCATATACGTGCCACCTGTGAGATATTGTGCTGTGTTGTTTATTGTATTATCATAGTGGGTGCATTTGCTTTGTGGGCTGTTGTTAAATTAAATGTGAGAAGGACCCCAGCAATTTTAGGTTTTAAGAACGTTTGCCTAATGTTTCCATTAAGTAATGAAAACGTTAAAACGTTCTAAGGAACGTTCAAAACATCCAGTTTTTTAGACACTGTGTCAGTGTTACTATTTAGTTATAAGAACTTTATTTAAACTTTTGTAGTTCTGTAATGTTTCTAAAATGTTCCACTAACAACTTAGAAAAAGCGTTCTAATATAAAAAAGTTCAACTAACGTTATTGCAAAAACTTTGAGGGAACTTTTAGAAAACATTAGCTAATGTTCTGAGAATGTTATCTTTTGTACTGTGAAGAGTTTAGCCATTTATGGTTGCCAAGCAACACTGAAAAAACGCCAAATTAATATACAACTTAACAGGCAGTCACAGGTGTGCACATAACGCTCAGTATGGCTTTGAAGGAGACCGTCCAATCAAAAGTTAGTATTTGGTTTATAATATTAGACGTAATGTTGTGCTCTCTTACAGGCATGACATAAAATGCAGCCATTATTGATACCATCACGTGACATCAAATTTGTCATACCACGAGATGTTGGACATAAACCGCCTCTTGTTTATTTTAAAGTTTAGACTTTTTCTCCGGCGTTTATCAGTTACACATGTCCACTGAGCTCCCGGCTCTTATCGACAGCCCTTCGGTTGCCATGTTGAATCAATGTTTTCTACAGAAACGCAATAATGTCAGGACCCTTTACGGTGGGGGTTTCAATTTGTCATATCATAAACAGGTGCTAAACATGAGGATTAGCGGCGTTGTGATCCGCGCTCTTCTCTCGGATCGTGTTATCTGAGTATCGGATCCACAGCGCTTCTGTCGGATTGAACAACAGAGCCCTTGTGTTGGCCACGGGCGTCTGCGGGGCCCCAGACCCGGTCACAGGTCATTGATCAGTGTGACAAGAAACTCGGTCTGGTTTTCTTTAGTGTGAGGCTGCCGGGAAACAACTCCAAATTAGATGTGAAGAGAGGAGCTACGAGTTTCCTCGCACAGGAAAGATGTAGAGATGTGAGGCCATTTTACATATTTTGATGTTAAAATACTTTCTACCAAAAAAACATATTGCATATAAAGTGAAGGGCTGTTACATGAACTTACAGAAAGCTGCATTCTGATTGGAAGAGAGGAAAAACAATGACGTACCGCTTTTAGCTGCTAAAACGACCCCTTATGCTTTCATTTACATTTTCCAGCCTAATATGCATAAGCTTGGTTACGTACTGTACAGTGTTTGTTAAGTGTTTGTAAGCCAGACCGGCATAGCAACTAATAGTGTACGTTTGGGGCGGGACTTTTTGTTTGACCAATGGCAGATGTTACATGGGCAATGGGCAATTGTTTTCATTTTTGGGTGAGCTATCACTTTAAACTTCAGTGATAACTACATTCTACTAAGAATACAAATGAGTTCACTCTCGTTAAATACAAACAAAACGCGTTCGCTTTTATAGCAACCTTATATATTATACTTCTCATTGCATATTTTTTGACATTCTGCGTTCTATCTGTTGCATTATTTACTTCTCTGTATCTGACTCCTGCAGTCACTGTTTCATCGGATACAGATGGACCCCGTTGAGAGGGAGTGGATGCGGTGTGCCGCCCTCGGAAAGACTTCTGCCCTCTACATGCTCCTGCAGCAAGATAACAGTCTCGTCTCCAGAAAGGTGAGGCCGGCCATGCGCCTTCTGTCTGTGAAACCACTAATCTAAGATGACACTGTTTCCCTGGTCACCCACAATGACTTCAGTTCCAGTTATATCTACATTTATGCGTTCAACAGAGGCTTTTATCCAAAGTGATGTACAGTGCACTCAATGTATACAACTGGTCAGTAATTGTGTTACCTGGGAGTCGAACCCACAACCTTTGTGCCGCTAAAGCAATGCTTTACCAATGGAGCTACAAGAACACAGTTCCATAATGTGCTTTTCGACCTAATTTCTTTATCGTTTTGGAATTTAAATCCAGAGTTATACAATAGATTAAAGTATTTTTGCATACAAAAAATGACACTTCACCTTTAAAATAAACAAGGTCCATTTTGATTTCATATTTGCCTGTAACAGTAAATTGGTTAGCGGTAGAGTTGGGTGTCTTTCCTCTTGTGAGGGACGAGCTAATTAGGTTGAGGATTATGTTACCGCCGAGAACCAAAGTATTCCTGTTTCGGACACTTTGATGCAGGATGAAAAGATTCCGACAGGAACGGAGGCTTGTTTGACCGGGAGCGCTTTGTTGCCTGACGGCGTTCAGGGAACGACACGGGTTCCCTTTAAAGGTGAAAAGAAAAGAAAATAAAACACGCTGACGACTTCCAGATATTGTTTGTTCCCTGGACGCGAGCTCGGTCTGTATTGGTTTAACTTCAGAAGCCTCGGACCCCAAGGCTGTGTATTCTGCCACTTACGCTACAATAACACACACTTCCCAAACAAGAGAGAGATGGCTGCACACGGCAAAGGGGGGAGGAGAGGAAAGAGCAGAAGGTGGTAGACTGGTTGTCTGGTTGTAAATCATCACATATGTGCCTGGCAGCAGCAGCGGGTCGCGGCTCTACGGGAGTAAAGCCCAGAGCAGCAGCTCTTATTAAATTTCCATGAAGTTTAGTGAATCCGAGCGGTAAGAGAGGATGACAGGGAACGGCTGGCGCTGCTAAACGCTCGCGGTGTCGCTGGAAAACAACTGACAACAACATTTACTACCTCTTCTGCTAATACTGCTAGCTAGCTACCTAATCTGCTTTTAGCAGAACTTCGGTGTTTATGGGGTATTTGCAGCAAATGCCTGAAATTTGTGCCTGAAGTTTTCTGGAAGATTGAAATATTTGACAACCCTGTTACCTTACAAAAAAGGATCGTGATACATACCTTTTTCCTCATTTTTTCATTAATGGGTGGACAAAGTGTAAACACAATCAAGTGCTGAAGGAGGCTGTAAATCAATTATCCGTATTTGAACCAGGTGTCAGAAAGATTCAGGAACCATTATTTAAAGGGGGTAAATGTCACAGCATGACAGGGTGGACCAAAATGTTTAGAGGATAAAAACTGGAGCCAATGAAAATACAGCTTGTTCAAAGAGAATCTGTTAATAAATTAATTCAATTTCCACTCATGTCTAGAATTCCAAAAAATAATTTCCTCTCAGATGTGTGAAAGGTTGTCCTGTTAAGCTATTGAATAAAGTTCAACTGGTTCGTAACAGAAGCCTGTTTTGTAAAACAGTTTTGCTGCTGTTTCGATTACCAATAAAAAATAACATCAGAATTTTGTTAGTTTGTCACCACTATTAATTGCTGTTTAAAGACAAAAGGATTTTGCCAATTTTAGCACACTTTAGGTACTTTATTCATCATTTATATCTTAGGTATATATTTAGGACTTCGTGTCATGCAGAAGGATCTGCACAAACCTAGCGCAAGCGCAAGAACCCACAAAAGTCCTCGCTCGTGTCCACCAGCATGCTAGCATTGATACCGCCAAAACGATCTTCTGTGCTAGTGATGCTAACTTTGACGACAACAACAGGACATTCCACACCTTCAACACCCCAACAATACACTTTTCCAACATGGAATCCGTTCAAATTCATCTTTATTGTCTTTAAAGATAAGACGGGACACTCTCATCAGATCGGACCTCAGATGTGGCAGTCAAAGACGAACGTTTTTAGCGGCTCCTTCTGCTCGTCCAGTCCCTCCAGGTCAACAGTAATGGGCAATGCTCTTAAGAAGGATCAGATAGTGAGAGATAGTGTTGATGGGTAAGACAGCATCTTATGTGGCCATCGCGATTGAGAGACAAAAACTCATAGGAAAGGTTAATCTCGGGCCCTTATCAATCAATTACATTTGGCTTTGTGGAATTAATGGCAAGGCTGGAATTACTTGGCAGGATTGAAAGGGTTTGAGGGTTGAACTTGGCATTGGAATCTCGGGGGAAAATGAAGCGCTTTGTGTTGGAAGCATCACAGCCGAATGATTCCAGCGGCTCTCATAGAGGCAGATACAGAGCAAGATAACGGCTTCCCAAATTAATTAGTGCAAAGACGTGCCGCCTTGTTCCCAATCAGCCGGTTACCTTGAGTCCTCTTGAATCCCAGCGGAAAACAGCAGTCCATTGAAATTCCGATGTGTGACTTTGTGCAGTAGATCCTTTGACCGTGTTTGATTTATGTGGCTGTGATGTTTACAATCTCTTTATATCCTCTTCTGTTCACATCTGCAGGACTTTGTCACTGTAAGTACATGAGGACTCATCCCTTCATCTCGCCTCTTACCACACCAGTTTCACTCATCTAGGCCAAAGGTATCTGGACGTGACTGCACACATACGTGCTTGTTGATGGTCCAGGCTAACCGCTCTTCTGGGATGGCTGTCCATCAGACAGCAGGAGGAGGAAGTCTGCCTTTGCATTTTGGGTTAATAAATCCGAAAACGATTTAAAGTTTTTACTTTTGTTGCATTGAATTTTTCAATGGCTTAAAATGCTAACTACAATAATACAATAAAAACATATTTCATGCAGCCTGTTTAGATCTTTTTTCGATCTTTTATCAAACCATTAGTCATCAAATACTCTGTAAACACTACAGATAGGTTACCGGCATGTAAATACACTTTTTTTTAACCAAGCAAGTTTTTAAAAACTGGCTTATTCACAATTCACATATCACATAGCATAAACATTTGACTTCACTGGACCTAGATAAAGATGTCCACACACTTTTGGCCATGGCTTTACAGTGGGTGAGTTTCATTTGAAAATGGGCATCACCACGATTCGTTCAATTTAGAAGACAAAACGTTTGTAGAAGACATTATGTTCTCATGTGTAAACATATAACGCTGTCAGTTTATTTGGTTTCACAGTTCTACAGACCCTTTCGTCAATAACCTATGACCCTTTTGTCAATAATTGTACCCATTTATGGTCTAATAACAGACTCTGCTCCTTTCAGAAAACAAATCCTGTCCAAATTAAGGACGTGCCCTTCCTGACAGAATTCGGTGGCTCACTTTCATTTGGAAGAGCCCTAAGGAAACATTTTTCTGCACTACACTTAAAAGATGCAGAAAAAACATGTGGATTTTAGGCAGCGCTGGCAACCCTAGTAGGGGAGAATGAGCAACAGACAAGAAGTTTGGGGGCAGTTTGGATGAGTAATAAAGGTGTCAATGGTCAGTTGCATTCATTGCGATGCTGTTGTTTATCAGAATATGACACCAGGGAAATCACATTTGTAAACAATAACATCCAAAGGATTGCTAATCTTCTTAAGAGACATTAATGAAGGGGGGGGGTTGTCCTTTAGCGGGCTGGACACTGATCTTACGGCGATCGAGTAACAAGGAAAGATGAGACGTGGATCTGGGGATTAAGCTTTGGAGATCCCACAGGAATCAAATGAGAGTTTAGCCTTTAGACTCACAATTTCTCAGCTTAGGACCATCCACCCCCAAACTTCAAAAAACAGTGACCACTTTGAAATGAGAGTAGGTGTCCATAATCCCCTCTGTGGATGCTAATCTATGTACCTAGATTCTGTCTTTCCTTTAGCTTCTGCTTCACAACAATGCTTCCCTCCTCTTGGGCCGGTAAACTTTAGCCTGGTGATGTTGATGAAGGTGGAATGGATTAGTGGAGTTCGTATTCTCTTTGGAGTAGTGCTTTCAATAAATCTCATTAGCTCTCTTGACTAGCACGTGAAGGAAACTTCATGAGTTCATTGTACAGTATTTCATTTGTATCAGAACAATGTTTGATTTATGTTGTCTTTAATCTCTTCAATGATAACATCGGACCGTCAGGGGGTAAGTATGCTCTCCTAGAGTCTTTTGTAGTTGTAAATCTATTAGTGTTTTTAATAAAACTAATACGCCCTAAAAAATGCTGAGTTGTTACATTCCTCGACCCAGCATCGATTTACAGCTGCAATCTGCAACTCTACCTGCATCACTGTTTACAACATAACATGTATAACACAATGGTTTGTCCATTCACCCAACAATGGACTGAGAACAACTCAGCGTTTTTACACTTAGTGTGAGTGATTTAAACAAACCAGTGATTTATAACTTTGGTGTACCACTTCAAACAAGATACATCAAATTGTGCATTTTGTTGTGCTGTTTCTTTTCCAACAAACGATAAAGAAAAACGTACATTTACAAATAGCTAGGAACAGAGAATCTTGGAACCAGCTAGGGGCTAGCGACCGGAATGTTAGGAGGCGTTAAGGGCGGAGCTTAGAGTAACCATCAAGCAACCACACGGAACACCCTAGCGATATCCTATCCCTACTGTTGTCAATAAATGTTAAAATGTATGTTTGCTTTTATATTACAGATAACACAATTAATTTAAGCCTATATCTAATACCTATATCACCAATCTTTATTAATTAAAATTAAAATTTGGAAGGATCGACCCACGTTTTCCCGAACACACGACTAAATAATGAAGGAAGCCGGTGTTAAATATATGCAAACAGTCACGGTGTTTTCGTGCAGCGGTCGGGTCCTTTAATTCAACATTAATAATTGTAATGATAGGGATATTTAATTCATGCTAATGTGTGTGTTTGTTATACGTTCCACAGTGCGCAGGCAGCCCGGTGATCATTGTGTCTAATTATAGTGTAATGACACGGCAATCATTAGATTTACAAACAGGCACTGGCTGAGACCGCCTTAGGGCGGACCTGCTCTACTCCTCAGCTTTCAGCCAATAGGAGCCGAGGAATGAGCTGTGATGGTATAAAAGGATTAAACTGATGCTTAAGTTTTAGCTATAGAGAAGCTATTTACTCGGTTTATATGCCTTTTGTGTGTTTACAAAAACATTTCACAGTATTACGGCGTAAATGTGGAGATTTTAATATTGCATAAAGAGATGATAAGGTGTAAAACACAAAACACATCATTAAAGAGACCGAATGATGTTTCTTGTTCTCTCTTCTTCCTCATTTTCACTCCTTTTTGATTTTCTGTATGAGAACCAACAAAGTGCATGTTCTCATTCGTGAGTATAAGATGGGCTCCGTTCCAAAACCTATGGTGAACTGTCTTGCATGTTCGTTGCCTACGTAGGCAGCTAAAATCTAAAGAAACTTCCTAAGTGAAATGAAGCTTCTTGCTGTAAGACGATTTGAAACGTTCCATGGAAAAATGTAAGTACTACAGAACAGTACTGTATAATCTGTACAGGCAATGTTTTGCTAATTTAAGAATGGAAATGTTCAAATCCTTCAGGCTATCAGTTTTAAAGAAGCGCAAAGCCTCTGTGCATGCGTGCCTCTGTTCTTTTTGAGGTTTTTAAAACCTCACACACAGTTGTGTAATATAATAAATATATACAGAATGAGCGACGACTTGATGTGCTTCTTACAAATTGACAGACTCATAAATAAACTAAATTAGTTTATTTTAAGATCTAATAATGCCAATGGGTCTCTGTGAGGGTTAGAGTTAGGAAAATATCATTGTTTTAATATAAAACCATTGCATGTACAGTTTGAGAAATCCTCACTAAAATAGCTTCAAAAGTGTGTGTGTGTGTGTGCAGGTGTGTGTGTAGGTTTACGTAACCATATTTTGGGGACAAATTTGTACCCAAAAGTCACCTGACAAATCTGAGCAAAACCGCCATTTGGGGGATGTCCTCATTTGTTTAAACACTATAAAAATAAAGTAAACAAAATTGTTTTTTATTGCAAAAATACAGAAAGTTTTCTGTTAGGGTTAGGTTATATTGTTTATAACCAGCTGTGTATAAAAACAATAGAAATCTGTGGAATGTCCCCATTTAGATAGATAAGTAAATGTGTGTGTGTGACAACTGGCCCTGAGCAATAATTCAGTGTTACCCCAGCAGTCATTGTAAGGGGCTGTTAATGTTGTTCTTTTGTGTGGGGCTATGGCCATTTTTAAACCGCTCCATATGGTGACAAGCATGAGGCTTTGAGTTTGTGAGGGTCCGCTCTCACCCTCTCTATTGAGTGGACCACAGAGGAGCACTATAAGCTGTGCTTTCACACTGCCAGTAAAAGACTGAGCCTCCATCTGGCACATACTAAAGCTCACACACACACACACACACACACACACACACCAAACAAACCGAGGTTTTGCCTCACAGATGAACATTACACTGTTTCCTATGCTTGATCAAATACTTCATTTGATCTCTGAGGCAAACGCTGATGAACACAAGAATCAGCATATTTACACAAGCTGCGTTCATTTCTGTCTTTTATTTGATTTTTAAAAAATGTTTTTGTACGATTTGTTTGAATGTTTTGCAGTTTAGTCATTCATTCCACTGTTCATATTTCCAGAAACAGTACTACATAATTACTACATAATAATTATGACAAAATCAGCTATTTGATACTATGTTTCTTGTTTTGATGCCACATGCTGTTTACAACCTCAAAAGATGCAACAAGTTCTTAAGAAAACGCGAGTGATCCTTCGCAGTTGCTAAGGTGTTTTGAGATGTTGCTAGGGTGTTGCTAGGTGGATGCCTACCAGTCAAATTGTACCGTAAGATATGGCTTGGGAGTACAAATAGAAACATTTTAAAGTAATAGGGCAACTCTTTAAAACAAGCTGCACAATTTGAAGCTTCCTTTGCTTTTTAACTAAACGATAATTGGTAGACCTGAGTAGACTCTCAGCTAACAGGGAACACTCTCAGAACGTTGGCTAATGTTCTCAGAAAGTTCTCAAGCGACCAAAAACATTCTTGCAATATCGTTAGTATGTTTTTTTAACGTTATTTATCATGCATGTCAAAACGTTATTTCTAAGTTGTTCGTTGAAAATATTACAGAATTTAAAAATCTTCTAAAAAAAACTTGTTTTGAACATTCCCAGAACGTTTTAAATAACACGTAATGTTTATGTTACTTAATGGAAACGTTAGTGAAACATTCCTATAGCCTAAAGTTCCAGTTAGCTGGGTTGGTGCTGTTAAAAATAGTGAGGACCACAGATTGGACAACAGACAGACTAGCAAAGTGTGTGTGTGTGTGTGTGATCTGTCTGCTCTGCGAGGGCTCTGTAAGAGACGGCTTATGGGGTCAAGGTGGGCTGCCCGCTCTTGCGTGACAAGATACATAGAGCTTTTTGATTCACATTGTGGCAGATTACAGGTTGCTATAGTTTCTCTAATGCTCAAATCAAGCATTCAGCTAATCGGCTCAGAAGAGGTTAAAGGCTGCAGCTGATCTGGGGGAGATAAAACTTGGTGACAGAAAATTGCGAAGGAAAGTTTGACAAAAGCGCGACGGCCGCAGCTTTGATGTTGCCTCGCAATGTTTCTGCGGTGTCACCCGCGTTCGCTCTAAGCTTGTGGCTAAACACACAGATGTAAGGAAGAGAGTGGCGACTGTGGAGAGCAACAGGGCCAAAAAAGAGTTGTTATCGCATTACTACTGTTGTTTTCTCTCTTGCTGTTTGTCTCTCTCTGTGGGACCCTCCTAATGCTCACACAAATGAATACAAAACAACCTTCAACACTCCTGAAACTCTTCACCTGGACCCAAAGTTTGTAAGTCTGTCTGTATTCTTACATTATTCAATATTGTTTAGTCTAGTCGTGATCTGTGTATAGAACTTTTTCATTTTTATATTATTTATATTGGTGTCTTATTCCTTTTTTGAAGCATTTGATCAAATTTAAAAACAAAATAACGTTTTACTGTCAAAATGTATCAAATATCAAATGTCGTCATTGCAGAACAATATTATTTATTATTAACGTAATAACGATCAACTTTGTCCCACATCATGCGTGCAGGCCTGAAACTGCATGATTTACCCATATAAAACAATGTGACAGGAAGTGACATCATGTGGAACCTCACTGACACTTATATACAATATATATGCAATCTATATATAAATATATATATATATATATATATATATATATATATATAGTATATATATTGATATACAATCTCCCAAGCCTTTTTAACCTGTCGTGTTATTATTTTCGATATAGCCTGTATTTGCTCATTACTGTATCCACGTTATGTAGTTAGTGTACATTGCCTCTTTATGTATGCAAAGAGCTTTTTAAATATGCATTGAGGTAAATAAATTATATATTTATAATGAGCTATCTGGCAAGAAACAGACCTGAACAGAGGCGGTGCGGTAAGTGTCCTGGAGTTTGGCTCTTTCACTTTGGCCTCAGTGAGCTGCGTTGTGCTGAATTAGCTGGTATGCAAATGGCTCCGTTCAGTTCTCATTTATTCAGCTGCAGCCAAATCTGCTTATGCAAATGACCCCAACGCTGCTTTTATAGGTGCTGCGTAAACGGCCGTTGCAATATGTGTGCGGATACACACCGGTTTTGTTTGTTTTTAAAGGATGTAACAAAAAGATTCTTGTCATCGTTCTTGTCTTGTCATTTTAAAAGTAAAGACAAGAAAGACACAATGTACAACAGAGATGAACTATTCCATTAAAAGTAATATTCCAGTAATATCAAGTACAAAGTCACGGTTTACACCTGTTTTAAACCAGCCTGAGCTGATTTTGCCTCTTGAATCATAGAAACAAACCAGCTGTATCTGCTTGGCCAGGCTGGGAGACCAATTTAATATTTTTGATGATATTTTTTATACCAGTAGGGACGTCTGTGTCCGATGACTGTTGACCATTTCAAAAGGGATTCCCTAATGTGTCCTAACTCAACTTCCTGTTTTTATCGCAAATATATCAGAACTAAATAAAATAAATCAGCCGTTATGTCAAAGCTTTCAAGCAAACACAACTAGTTAGTGTCATTAAACGAGTTTGTAAACGAGTGTGTGGCGCTAACTCGGGTGAGTTTATGTCTGCACTCTTATTAAACACGGGTGGGTGTTGCAGTCTGAATACATCAGCGGTGTGACTGACAGCCGTGTGGTGATTGACAGCTGGTGTGTTCGCGCGTGTGTGTTGCAGACGGCGCTCCACTGGGCGGCCAAGCAGGGCCGTGCGGAGATGGCGGACATGATGGCGCGCTCCGGAGCGGACGTCAACCAGAGAGCGGTGAGGGCTGACAGGAGCCAGTGGCCCCTACTGACACACTCACATTTACACCTCTGCAGGGGCACACACGCACACACACACACGCACACACACACACACGCTGAAAAATTAACACCACTGATCGCTCGTGCGCTGTGCCGCTGTTTGTCTACAGATTGCGTGTGTTTTGCGCATAATTAAACCATTTGGGGCGTTTTAATTTCTTTTTGATATAAACCCTGAGGTCACAGACTCCTCGCTAATAAAACGAATTAGCCTGTTAATCAAACACATTCGCCCAGAGAGAATATTTATTTAGCTTCAATTTAAATCGGATGTATAAGCCCCCCCCCCGTTTGCATAAACATTACCTCATGTTTATTCATTCCGCACATACCAACCGTCCGGCAGTGAATGCTTTGGCCTCGCCCCCCCAATTCATGCATATTATAATTCACTGTATCTTATCTCGTCACATTCAGGGTTGGTGAAGTGCAAAGGAAATACTGACAGGATCTTTGTGCCCCCTCTCCCAACCCCCAACCCCCCACCCCGCCCCAAATCAATCTCTCTCTCTATCACACAGAGCATCATGAGCCCCTCAGAAGGTTATTTGGGTTCATATTTTCTTATTTTTCAGCGGATCTTAGTACAGGTTAAACAATCCAGTTCAGCTCCATGTGGCCTACGAGGGCCAATTTTAGCACTAGCTATTTATACTGCATATGCAAATTTTCTGTATATGCAAATGTTCTGGTTTATTTGTATGCGAGTCAATGATAAATAAGGATGCCCAAAACCATGACAAAGAAATCTTTGTTTTCATGTTGGTTTGATGTCAAAAAATTAATCCAATATTCAATCAGTCATATTTATGGGCAACGTTTATTTTCTTGATTTTAAACCGTGTACAATACAAGTTATAAATGTATTTAATGATTCATATTAACAAAACACGAAATACATATATTTTGTTGTATTTTGAAGCGTTACTAAAAGATTATACCTAGAACCATTTTTCCTTTAAATATTTTAGTCTGTCAATGAGGCATTTTTAATGATAATCTTAGTTATGATTATGATAGTTACCCCTCTTAGTACCTCGACATTTTTCCCTTTAGAAAATATATGGAAAAAACACAATTATATATAAACACATTCGCCATATAAGCTGTGTGTCAATCCAGAGTCTATGTTGTGATTAACTAAAACTGTTCCCGGCTTCATTGAACATAATGTTAAAGCCCTTGCAAGCACAGTCAAGCACACATCTCATTGCCTTCATAATTACATAATTAACTTTTGCTCTCTAATCGTTATGGGGCTAATGGTGCTCGTCACGTTCAGTGTCCTCTGGGCCGAAATAAAATAAAAAAATCAATAATCCATGAACGCCGTCAGGGTCCAGACGCGTCATGCTATATGATTCGCAAACGCCGCGGCGTGCGTTACTTTTTATCTTCCCTCGTCTGCTGTTTAGTGCATTTTTAAAATCCTGTCTTTATAATATAACTTTAAAAGACCATTAAGAATAATCTGCTCGCTTCTTTTAACACTGGAGCAGAAAAGATGTTACGCAGATCGTTCAAGAAGTTAATGGGGCCCGGAAGATTCGAAATAAACAAAACATGCTCCAGACAAAACCAGCAGCCCATGTGACTTGTGTGCTGTATGTTAATCCTTTAAAGGCACACAGTTTATATGTAGTAGACACACGTCTGAGGAACAGACTCAAACTGAAGTTGCTAAATTGTTTCCTTCTGCTGTAGAAGTTAATCAATGCGATAAACCTTATGTTTGTGAGATGTTGTTAAGATGTTGTGTATCTTATTCAGAACATAGAATGTGTTGATTTATGGTACTGAAAATATCTCCTTACACACAGTGGATAAAAACTCATTCATGGTAAAATAGTGACATCTGCCCTGACTAAAGTTAATGGGGTCAAACCTGACCCATCACATTTTCATATAACAGGTTTGAATAAACACATACACACGCATATATATATATATATATATATATATATATACTGTATATATGCAAAGGGAGATTTGAGATATATGATAGAAGAGCTATATGAAACGCTTACAGCTTAAAATATAATAATACTAATATATAATATAAT